>JASDQU010104997.1:34925-68442 GCA_032191745.1 Picea mariana
TGAGATTGAGAAATATATTTCATCTATCTTTGCCACCAATATCGTCGATGCTCCCCAATTTTCGATACTCACTCAGGATACCATCTTTGAGGGGAATTTGGGAAATATCTCTCAAACAATCAGTGTTGACATATCCACAAAATAAGGTATTGTTGAAAACATACAACTAGGTGCCAATTTTTCAACTGAAGAGATTGAAACTTATACCGCCTTGTTTAAATAATTTCGTGATATCTTCTCCTAGAGCTATGAAGAAATGTCAGGGATCGATCCTTCGATCATTTTGCATGAAATCAAAACTTACCCAGGAGTCAAAACTGTGAGACACAAAATTAGCCCAATTTATCCCAAGAAAATTGCAGCAATCAAGGCAGAAGTAGAAAAGTTGTTAAAGGTTGGTTTTATTTATCCCATACCTCTAACTGAATGGGTTTCCAACATCGTTCTAGTCAACAAGAAACAAGGGATAATTCATGTTTGTGTCAATTATCAGGATCTAAATAAGGATTGTCCGAAGGACAATTACCCTATACCCTTTATCGACCAAATTATCCACAATTGCATCGGAAGTGTCATTTTCTCTTTTATTGATGGGTTTTTTGGATATAATCAGATCATCATTTTACCTACTGATCAACATAAAACAACCTTCATCTTCCCATGGGGGATTTTTTTCTATCGGAAATTACCTTTTGGCCTTAAAAAAGTTGAAGCCACATTTCAACAGGCTATGTTGTATGCATTCCACGACATCAAACATATTGTTGAACCTTATATCAATGACTTTCCATCTCACTCTACTCATCGACGAGATCATATTCATCATATAAGGTCAATATTTCTTAGATGTAGGTTTTACAACATACACTTGAACCCCCATAAATGCATTTTAGTTGTTGAAGCAGGGAGACTCCTCGGCTTTGTAGTATCCAAAGATGGGATTAGGGTGGATCCCTTAAAATTCAAATCCATTCTCACTTTACCCCCTCCCAACAATCTTGCCCAACTACAAATTTTGCAAGGGAAGGAAAACTTTCTCCGCCATTTTATATGCAATTATGCCAAAATTACTAAAGGATTCATGAGATTGTTGCAGAAATGTGCCCCTTTCATCTAGGATGCAACTTCTCAATGATCATTTGATGATCTCAAACATTCTTTAATGAATGCACCGCTTTTGCATCCACCCAAATATGTGAAAGATTACATCCTTTATTTGGATGCCTCTAATTCCACTATTTATATGGTGTTAGTATAAGAGGATGATGACAACGTCAAACTTGTGATCTACTATTTAAGTAAGATCCTTTCAAGTCTTGAATTCCATTATTCACATGTTGAAAAGTTGGCTTTGGAAATAGTTATTTCCATCCAAATATTTCTCCACTATATTCTACTTTGCACTACCCTAGTCATTGCGGACTCGGAATCCATGTACCACATATTAAATCTTCAAGCACTTGGGGGAAAATATTCGAAATGGATCATCATTCTCCAAGAATTCGATCTCGTGTTTTCCAAATCCAAAGCTAAAAAATCATTGATTTTTGCAGAATTAATTTGCGATCTTCCCGATACCGATGAGAATACTGAGCCCAATGATTCCCTTCCTGAAGAATAATTTTTCCTCATTAGTATGTCTGATCCATGGTATGGATACATTCTTCTCTATCTACAAACCGAACGCTTTTAGCCAAGAATTTCACGTGATGAACGGCGTCACATTAGACACTATTCAAAGAACTACCTTATCAATGGCGAAACTTTGTACCATCGAGGCATTGATACAGTTTTATAACATTGATTAACCCATGAAGAGGTTGAACATGTTTTAAATGAATGTCACCTTGGAGCTTGTGGTGGTCATCTTTTTGGGATGGCTGCAACCTAAAAAATCTTATGTGCCAGTTTTTTTTTCCTTCCATATTCAAATATTGCATTGAGGCCATTAACAAATTTCCACCTTGTCATATATTTCAGAAGAAAGTAGGAACCCACTCATCTCCACTTCATCCCATTGTCGTTATCGACCCCTTTTCCAAATGGGGTATCGATTTCATGCAATGTAAGCCTACCTCTATCGGGGGGCATGGTTATATTATCGTCGTCGATTATTGTACTAAATGGGATGAGGCTATGCCTACATTTCTTAATGATGGTCAAAATGCAATAATTTTTGTGTTGAATCACATCATTGCTCGCTTCAGAGTCCCACAAGATATTGTAACCGATCATGGATCCCATTTTCAGAACTAGATGATGGGTTAATTATGCACCAAGTTAAGTTTTCTCCATGAAAATTCATCCCCTTAATATCCTCAATCAAATGGACAAATTGAAGCCATCAACAAATTCCTGAAAACCATGCTTCAAGACATGGTGGGAGAGAAAAAAACCTCTTGGAATTTTCATCTATTCTCTGCACTCTGGGCTTATCAGATTTCAGTTAAAACCACCACTAGATTTACACCCTTCCAGTTGGTATACGATTTGGAAGAAGTGTTACCGATTGAATGTGAGATTCCATATTTGAAACTCACTGTAGAACGCCTACCCCATACTTCTATTGAAGAAGAATGATTTCTATATTTAACGAAGTTGGATGAAACCTGTTGTGATTTTTCTCTCATCAACGATATATATAAAAGACACATCAAGACTCAATACGATAAGTCTTTCCAACCTCTTGCTTTGGCAGAAAGAGATCTGGTTCTTGTCTATGACCAAGGTCATGAAAAACTTGGTGCAGGTAAGTTAGAACCTATGTGGCATGGGCCATACATCATAAAACGAGTGTTATAGAGAGGTGCCTATGAGTTAGTGGATTACAAAGGATTATCTCTCGGTGAGCCCCAAAATGGTATTTACTTAAATAAGTACTATGCATATAATATATCGCATGTGTGCTTTATACATTATCATACCATATGTTTTTGTTTTGGTGTGTCTTTAGGTTTGCATGAACAAATTTTTCCCCATTATTTAAATTTTCTTATACTTTTCTTTGCACTTGAATGTGAAAATGTCATCATCCTTTCCTATCTATTTTGGATTTGCGGATGATGCTAGTCGACATACCCACAATATCGCTTATGTAGCTTGGGTCATTTACCACTATGGCAAGTTAGTGATTTCATGAGGAATTTTCCTCAAATCTGCAACCAATAACGTTGCAGAATATCATGTTGTCCTTGGAATTTTAACCGAATCTTATTCTCTAGGAATATCCCAATTGATGATCAACCTTGATTCTCAACTCGTGGTCCATCAACTAAACTGTGAATACACTGTTTGTAATCTAGTTTTTCTACGTCTCCATCTAAGGGTTCGTTGTCTCGAGAGATCTTTTGATTTTATATAATATAGACATATATCGAGAGAAATTAATACGACTTCAGACTCATTAGAAACTTATATGTTAGATTGGTACATTGCGCATAGATAAACATTTGGGACATGAAGCATGTAAATAAAAAACATCGCATTATTTAAAACAAAAAATATAATATAAGTAGCCACCACAAATTTCATATATATATATAGGCCTGTATATAAAGTAGCAAAAGTTTTGTCAAAATACATCATCCAAAAAGTACATAGTAGGAAAAATGTGGGCCTTTATAACCATGGTACCATTGTAAAAGAATAATGTGTCACGATACTATACTCGTCTTCCTGCACCACATTGTGCTTAGCATAGCACACAATTTCTCTCGCCACTCATCATAGAAAATGACTAAGGCCTTTAGGAACCCAAATTGTATGTGTATGAAGATGTAAGGGTACATCTTGTATCCTCATGGAAGGAATGCCCATGGACAAATCATAGAGGTTCCTCTCCACCTCTCAGATTCCTCCTACTTAGACGTCAAATTATGCTACTACCTGAACATATGCACAACGTCCTAGTGTTGGCATCATCGTCGGATGTGTCGCACCTCTGTCTACATTGTTATCACTATAATAATTTATTGGAATACAAGTCTTGATATTTGGCAGAATGATAAATCATTATAGAGGAGTGATAGATTAGCGGATGGGGTCATATCTGGCAGATAGGGTTAAAATCGACGGAGACGTAGGAGTGATGGGACCCGATGGGCCATAGATCTTGAGCAGCCCAGATCGATGGTCAAGAGACATATCGGGAAACAAAACAACATGGAGGTTAAGCACTAGAGAGTGGGTCGGGGAAAATACCATGGTTTCAACCCATAGACACATGGAACCTCCAAAAGCATATCGGGGAGAAAAGAGGGTAAGTGAGAAACCACTCAACCATGCCCCGATGTCACATTTCCTAATATCATTAAATATGTCAAATATAAAGGTCACATGTGGAGAGGGGAAAGTGATAGCCTGTCAAATCATCTCATGCCACTTGTTCGAGTACTTTTCGTTCATGCAATGCCAGGTGAGTGCTGCCAGATAACCAACTTGAAGGCTCATCATTTGAAATAGATTGGCCAAACGTAATAAACCGACGTACCTGCAAGTACTCTTGTCAGTATTTCATGATTGGCACTCAATGATGACTATCATTCAAAACATCGGTTACATTACTCTGTTTTGGGAAATTAATGTTCTATTTCAGAACGAGGTAATCACAGGTCGAATCATTCATCTAAGGAAGATAAGTTCATTCTTTCTGCAAAACTAGGGAAATGGATATGACAGACCAAGTGGCCTCCAGTGAACCAATATTTTCAACTAATATGGAAAATTCATCATTGAAGAAGAGAGAGAAATTGGTTGCTTGAATATTAGCAACAAAATTTTATACAAAGCCTTCGGGAGAGCCAAGAGCGGATGAAGAGGTGAGATTAAATCCCATCATGAAGGATTTAATCATCAACGAATATGCAGGAGAACACCGTACATGATTTGTCAAGAGGAAACGAAGAAAGCGTCAGAAGATAGAGGTAAAAGATGAGTTGGTCGAAAGCATTGGGGAAAACCAACCTGCATGGCTTGATACATTAAATGAAGAAATTGCCAAGATGAAATAGATTGTAGGCTAAATTTAGTGTGTGTCAGCGAATTTTGTAATAATATTGACAAATGGACTTCAAGGCGAAAAACATCAAATATGTCAGTTTTGTTTATAACTTCCCCTATAAAATAGGAGTTCGGTTGTTGTACATTACTCTTTTGTAACCGACAACTATTTTTGGAACTTTGGGGAAGATGATTTGTTCTGAATCCCGAATGTAATCTACCTATATATGTTATTACAAAGATAAATAAATGATTGGACAGACCGAAGAGGGGTCTTCCCTCGTAGTAGGAATACCTTTTAAATCCATGGAGCTAAAGTGAATATACAATGCGGACACGTTTTGACTTGTTTATGAAAAGATTCTAATGGATGTGCTATGAGTTATGTTTTCTCTCATAGTGTGTATTTCTTGTGTCTTTGAAATCCCATTTACATTTTCGTCTTTTAAATTGGAGAGTTAAGAGTTTGGAATTCAGCTTATGACGCTCTCTACTTAGAAATTTAAATGATGTAATCATCTTCTTAACTAATTTGGAACTCATTTCAATATGCTCTGATGCAATTATTTGTTTCCCTTTTCCTCTTTCACCATGCATATTTCAGTTTTAAAAACTCAGACTCATTGCCTCATTTATCCTTTCTCCTCTAGATAGTTCTAATGTTCTACCACTGCTTTATTCATTTTCGACTCCATAGCCCCAAATGTCACCCCCTTTCCTTTGCCAACAACTATATAAAACCCCCAAACAAACCAAATATAGCCATTTATTATCAAATAAATAACTAGTGACGCGAGAGATCCCTCTATGATTTGAGCAGGCTAGTGCCCAGCTCTAAAGTAGGTTGAAACAATTACCTATGTCGTTCGTCTATTCAACTGGACAAAATTTATAGAGTGCTAACATTCTAGCGCCATTGCCTGGGAGGAAATTGGAAAATTTTCCCTGGGAAAGAATAACATGGTTGATTTCTAAGGTCTAAGAGAAGCATACACCTAGGCACGCATTGGTTGTATTCCTTCTCTGGTGACTCCACACATCAAAAATCAGTTTGAAGGTGATTCCACCAGTAGAAGAATCCATAAATTTAAATTTCCAATGGCGACTCCACTCTCAATGCATAATCCAGTGCCCAAAACATTATTGGTGACTCCACTCAAGCTTCAAATGTAATGTAGAGACTCCACTAGAAGATGAGATCCCTTGACAGAGGTATGAAAAGGCATTATGGAAGAAAAAAAGTACTTAAAATTGGATTTTTTCGAAGGCATTTTATTGTTTGTTGTAAGTTGCCTCTGGTCCTTTCCTGAACAAGCTAGAAAAATTTTCCTTCACCTACTGCATGCAAATAATGATCATGATAATACTGAAATTTCATATCCTCCTCTTGAGATTATACAAATATATCCTCAGTTTATTATTGACTTCGATCAAAATCTCTCACCTGAACCATATGATAACCATGACCAAGTTGATGAGCCTCATGAAACCAAGGCTAATATTTCACCTCATGTATTTGATCCAACACCCTCCAAAACTCAGCATAGATATAGACCCTTAAAGTTACCTCACATCCTACATGATTTTCCTCCAAAGTACTATGAGTACCTACATGTGTTTGATGGGGAACCTGATGCCATATCAGCTGAAAAATACATACAAGGGTTTGAGCATTTTATAGATTTGTTTGAGATTGACCATGAGGATGTTTGTATGAGGGCCTTCTCTCAATCCTTGAAAGGGGACACCAAATACTAGTTTAAACATTTGCAGACAAAGACAATTAGTTCATGGGAGGAATTGAAGAATGCCTTTTTAAAGTTTTGGGGCAGGAAAAAATCTTTGTATCTACAGCTTACAGAGTTCTATGCCTTAAAAAGGCAGAGCGATAAAGTTATTTCTATATTCAGCAGAAGGTTTTCCAGCATCTATTACAATTTTCCCAAAGAAATTCAACCCACTAAAGTTGTTGCCATGCTCCATTATACAACAACCCTTCATCCAGATTTTTCTTTCCTTCGAATGGAAAGAAGATCTAAGTCCTTACAAAAAATGTTTAATGATGCTCAGGAGATTCAACACAATATCCAAGCATGTGAAAAGATTCAAAATGATGGGTTGGATTCTCAAGAACATGAAATTGAATATGAACAAAAAACAGTTGATTGGAATCTTGAGCATAGAGTTAATAATATCATATTCCCTCTCGAAGTTTTTAATGCCAATGATTTTGTAAAAATTTATATTCCACTTGTTGAATGAGGAGTTGTTGATCCATTCCATGATAAGCAAGGGGTTGATTGTTTTATGTATTCATTTGTATACGGTAAAAAAAAATGAGTTTGCAAATCAGTTTGTTTAAGAGCAGGTCGATGTTCCAATTTTTTTCTTGTTAGATGACATTGCAGATGTTTCTGATTTTCCTATATATTATGAATATGATGATGATTGTGATTTTGACTTCCTAGAACAACTATCTGTATGTTATCTATCAGAAAATGTCCCTTTTCAGCAATGCCATGAGAGTAATCAGCCTACATATCACAGTTACAAAGAAGAAAGTATTAAATCAGCTGAAGGGAATTCTTTACCTTTATGATTTTATTCATTTAAATTATTGAAAGAAAATTCTAACATTATCATTGAAGCAGATGAATGTTGTTGAGGCAAAATCTCAGTGATTCACCAGAAAAAATTGACAAGATATTGCAACAATCTTCTCATATGGTTGATGACCCTATTACTTGTTATGTAGAAGGTCTTGTCAGTTCAAAACTACAGCCATTGGTCCAAGATGAATCTGAGAATGAGTGTGTTCATTCATTCAAAGAAATTGAAAATTGTGCATATGAAAACAGTGAAGAAAATGAAAAAGGTTTTGAATCAGGTGAAAGAACCTTGCCATTATGTTTTTCTTCTTTCAAATTGCTAAAAAAAAATGTTTATAATGTTTCAAATTGGAAATCCTCTAGACATGATGTAGAATATTCAGAAAGCAATGGACTTGAAAATGAAAACCATCTTCCTCTATGTTTTTCTTCTTTTGAATTGTTGAAAGAAAATCATGAGATAACAGAGGAACAAGGAAAGTCTGATTGCATTCACAATGGCACTGGATTACATGAGAATTTTTTTATCTATGAAGAATACCTACAACCTTATCATACATTTAATGATCATGTGGTTGATTACATGGAAGGTTACTTCATTTCAAATTTGCAGTCTATGCTCAGCTATCAGCTTGAAAAGGAAGATGAAGCTGATCAAGAAATTTTTGTTAAAGGTTATTTTCCTCTCTCTGAAACTAATATAAGTATGCAACAAGATTTCCAGCAAGGAAAAGTGTTTCAAAGTTGCCTTTCTTCCCCTAAGAATGATGTGGTGGTCCAATTTCTAAATGTCCTAGACATGGATGAGGATTATGAAACTGCATCTATGGAAACTTCAAGTAGTGAACAAACAAATTACATAGAGTTTCAAGAAAGCAACAAAATAGTGTATGCCATTTTTCAATCAGAAATACAGAAAGATAATGAAGAGGCGGTGGTTTTGTTTGATTCATTTAAAAATCATGCTTTTGAAAATGCATCCATGGGAACTATGAACTGTGAAATAGTAGACGATGTTTACTTTTCACATTTGCAAGAATATTACGAGCATAAACTTATTTCCATTCACTCATTTGAAAGCCAAAATGACAATACTCAAGCAAATTTCCATAAGATTAATAAAACCAAATCAGAACCATTTGATGAACAAGAGGATAACCCTGATGCACATAGTATGTCCATCATATTTAAAGATGTTCAAGGATGTATGAATTTTTTTGTTGATATGCATGGAATATTAGACAAACCTATTGCTGGAATTTCATTTGAAAGTGTTCCCAGGACTGAATAAATAGAGCAAGAGAAACAAACATTTTTGAAAGAGGCTTGTCTTTCTATTTTTTCTCATCAAGAAGAAATGATTTTTCATGATTTTCAAGATCCTATGGCCATCCTATTATAGTCTACAGTCAAGGAGAAGTTTGTTTCATTCATAAGCTTAGGTTTTGGATTCAACTTTTGCTTTCAGCTGCCATCTTTTACATTTGTCTGTCTACTTAAGAAAGATGTGAGCGGAGAAAAATCGGGAAGCCAATTGCTTGATTGGTGGCATTGGCACTTTAGCATCACTTGATTGAGTATTCATTTTAGCAGTTTTAGGGTAGGTAAGTGAAAATAAGATTGTTGGTCAAGCATTTTTTGGATTTCCAGTAGTGTATACAGTCAAATTTATAGTGGTATATTCAGTAGCCACTAGATAGTAGTGTGTAGAGTTTGGTTTTCAGCAGACACTGGTGACAGGTTGGAGCACAGTACACACACGTGTTTTGGGAGAAGCCCAATGGATCTGGTACCTGGTCTACAAGTTATTTTCTACCTCACAGGGAGGGTAACATCCCCAGTTGGAGCCTATGTTATCACTATAATAATTTCTTGGAATCCAAGTCTTGAGATTTGGCAAAACGCAAAATCAGTATAGAGAAGTGTTAGATTAGAGGTTGGGGTCATATATGGTGGATAGGGTTAAAATCGATAGAGATGTAGGAGTGATGGGACCCGGTGGGCCATAGATCTTGAGCAACCCAGATCGATGGTCAGGAGACATATCGAGCGAGAAAACACCGTATACGTTAAGAACTAGAGAGTGGGTCAGGGAAAATACCGTGATTTCAACACATAGACACATGGCACCTCTAGAAGCATATCGAGGAGAAAAGAGGGTGAGCACAAAATTGATCAACCACGCCTCGATGTCACGTGTTCTAATATCAATAAATATGTCAAATCTAAAGGTCACATGTGAAGAGGGGAAGTGATGGCCGGTCAAATCATCTCACACCATTTGTTTGAGTACTTTTTGTCCATTCAATGTCAGATGAGCGTTGATAGATAACCAACTCGAAGGCTCATCATTCGAAAAGGATTGGCCAAACGTGATAAACTGATGTACCTGCAAGTACTCTTGTCAGTAGTTCATGGTTGGCACTCAATGACGATTATCATTCAAAACATGGGTTACATTACTCTGTTTTGGGCAATTAACATTGTATTTTAGAATGGGGAATCACAGGTCAAATCATTTAGCTAAGGAAGATAAGTTCATGCTTTCTACAAAAGTAGGGAAATGGATACGACAGATCAAGTGGCCTCCAGTGAACCAGGATTTTCAACTAATATGACAAATTCATCATTGAAGAAGAGAGAGAAATTGGTTGCTCGAATATTAGCAACAAAATTTTATACAAAGCCTTCGAGAGAGCCAGGAGTAGATGAAGAGGTGATATTAAATCCCATCATGAAGGATTTAATCATCAACGGATACGTAGGAAAACACCATACATGAGTTGTCAAGAGGAAACAAAGCAAGCGTCAAAAGATAGAGGTAAAAGCTGAGGTGGTCGAAAGGGTTGGGGAAAAACAACTTGCATGGCTTGATAAGTTAAAAGAAGAAATTGCCAAGATGAAATAGATTGCAAGCTAAATTTAGTGTGTCAGAGAATTTTGTAATAATATTGACAAAAGGACTTCAAGGAAAAAAACCTCAAATATGTCAGTTTTGTTTATAACATCCCCTAGAAAATAGGAGTTCAGTTGTTATATGTTACTCTTTTGTAACCGACAACTATTTTTGGAGCTTTGGGGAAGATGATTTGTTTTGAATCCTAGATGTAATATACCTATATATACTATTACAAAGATAAATAAATGGTTGGACGGACTGAAGAGGGGCCTACCCTCATAGCGGGAAAACTTTGTAAATCCATGGAGCTAAAGTGAATATACAATTCAGAAGCGTTTTGAACTGTTTATGAAAAGATTCTAATGGTTGTGATATGAGTTATGTTTTCTCTCATAGTGTGTATTTCTTGTGTCTTTGAAATCCCATTTACATTTTCCTCTTTTAAATTGGAGAGTTAAGAGTCCACAATTTGTCTTATGATGCTCTCGACTTAGCAATTTAAATGACGTAATCCTCTTATTAACTAATTCAAAACTCATTTCAATATTCTCTGATGTAGTTATTTGTTTCCCTTTTCCTCTTTCACCATACATATTTCAGTTTTAAAAACTCAGACTCATTGCCTCATTTAGCCTTTCTCCTCTAAATAGTTCTAATGGCTTGCCAATTCTTTATTCATTTTCCACTCCATAGCCCCAAATTTCACCCCCTTTTCTTTGCCAACAACTGTATAAAACCCACAAACAAATCAAATCTAGCCATTGATTATCAAAGAAATACCTAGTGACGTGAGAGAGACCTCTTTGCATTGATCAGGCTAGTGCCTCGCTCTAAAGTAGGTTGAAACAGTTACCTATGTTGTTTGTCTATTCATTCAAACAAAATTACAGAGTGCTAACATACATGATTAAAAAACATGACTTAGATCCCTCTCCGTACAAAAAAAAATACATATAAACATATAAAAACAAATATTGTTTTAAGTTTATGATGTTTCGCACCTGATGCATCCCAATGTGCCTCCTTGGGGAGCACTAAATCTGCGCTACCCCTAAATTCAACCCCAACATACAAGAAATCATCTATAACCACGAGTTGTCTCCTCCATCTTGCAAATAATTCAGCGGTAAAATGGAAGGCTAAGGGTTCATTCTCGAACCTAGGTGAAATACTTGTCCACCACTCCATACAGGGCTCGGTCACAGGGCGTGCTATCAATGCAACCTATGGTTTCATATGTGGAACTTTCTCTAGAAATAATGAAACTAAGAAAGATACGTATCCAAATTGTTTTTTCCTTCTTGTTCGAAACTTAGTGATCTTCTCTTTGATGTTCCTAAAGAACCCTGCAATCCAGTTAAAAATACTGGGATCCAAGCACTGAATAGGATATGATATCTGAGACTTGGAAGAAAGGTTAGAACTGGTGCTTCCTACCAGTTTTGTGATAGAGAAGATAATGGATCATAGAGGTAGGTCCATCACATGTTTAATGAAAATACTTCCTCCTACCAAACATGGCCTTGGTACACAATACTGGGCGACATATGCCTCTGTCGGCTGTGGAGTAGACCGATGTCCAGAAAAAATAATGGGTGCTTCTCTATTCAAGAGCCCCTTCAAGAAATAAACATCATCCATGTTGATGTCAAGCATGTGTGATCCTATATAGAATTCTTTCTCATCGTTGTCTCATAACTCAATCAAATACTCAAGTAAAAGGACTTCATTTCTCATATTTTGTAGCTTGAAGTATTTTAGCAAGCCGCAATTTTGTAGAGTTGTCCTTCCTTAAGGGTCTAGTAAGGCAGCCATATCATCAAATTCATGTTCTATATCCTTCCATTCAATCATGATTTTCTAATTGAAAACCTACAAAGTCACGAAAGAATCACATTAGCCAAGTTTTCAAGAAAAAGAATTACCTTTTTCACAACCTAAAAAACCAAAAAAAATTAACTTTTGTGCCCAACGCTCCTAGGAGGGAAAAATCAGAGCACAAGAAATCCCCTAGAGGACATACCAGGGCACCAAAATCTCGATCAATGCCCCCTCTATTACCTAAGGGAGCATCGATCCTCTTCGACGCTCTAGGGATTTCCAAGGAGCCCAAGCTCATAAAATACAGGTTGAATTTAGATAAACAGATATGCAAATGAATGAGAAAGGCTAGAAAACCAACTTGATCCCAACAAAATTGTGAATGGTTGCTTGTAGCTCCTACAATCAACGTCGAACAATCACTCCAAAAGGGGAAAAACTCAAAGAAAAAGGAAAATGGTAAAAAAAAAGGTGAGAATGAATTTTTTTGCTGTAATTGATTTTTTACATGTCCAAATTAAGTCATTTACACCTCCCTTTTTCACATTTATAATGTTTTATTTTTTATTTTTTCTAAATTATTGTGGATTTTTAAAGAAACAGTTGACATTTGTTTCCTAGAACAACTTGATTATACAGGAATTTATGGATCATATATTTTTTGATGGCCTTGTGATGCTATTGAGAAAAATTCATCACACTTTGAGCTCATTAAAATATGAAGAGACGTCTTTTGGGCGATAGATTATCCCTTTTTCAGTCCTAGCAAACTAACTACGAAAAATGAACACTCTAGTCAATCTTGACTAGAAGATTTCTTCGTCATATCGTTTTATACTTTTTCGGACCTCGGAGACTAAAATCATGAAAAAGAACAACCCCATAGTCTTCTTTAAGTTATTTTCAAACTCCCTAAACATGATAAACAACCAAGTTTTCCTTCTATGGATTCGCAAAATTACACATTGAAGGGCCCATATGGGGATGAACCCTTACTTCTTCCAGTTCATTAAATAAAGGAAGAGGAACTTATTGAAGGTGAGTTATATCAAGCATGTGTTACCCTCCTCGAGCTCGCTAAATTAAAAAGAGGTACTCATATACCTATACGGGGGAAAAATTGAAGGAAGTGGGTCAAGTTTCTTGAAACAATTTCAAGCATCTCTTGTAGTCGCCCTTGAACAAGGTACTTGTTTTCATTTTACCATACACTTGGATAATCCATTAAGCCTCTACACTGAACCAATCCTATGAATCTTCCTACTCTTTTGGCCCATACAAAGAATTCGTCAACACTCGTCGCATTATGTTTTGGTCCACTATGAGTCTATGTTGGCAAGTCTTATATCATGCCTCAGTGTTCAAGGGAAGTCTTCACATCAAAATTCAGACATATAAAATGTTATCAGTTTCCATACCCATTTCGTTCCATTTTCATCTACTATATCTTATCACCTTCCTATGACATGTTTCGTGTCGATTGATGGGGGATACATCAATGCACTCCTTCGACGAGTCTTTTCCTGTCGACTTCAACAAATTATCTGTGAAATAGACTTAGGAACACATCAATACCTTGGGATCTACATGCCTCAATGGAAGGCCTCCTAGAATTCAGTAGTGGGTATGCATCAATGACCCCTGATTGATTGAGTCCATGAATGTTCGACTTCAAATCATTTTTCAAATTCGCTAGATTGTACTTTAAAATGTACCTTGAGAATCATCGACATCAATGATGATTTATCTCGCACTTGTTAATGATATACCTCAATGACCGGTAATTAAGTGGTTTCTGTCACTTTCTACATCAAATCATCTATTCACATGGACATAATCATACTTTTATAGTGTCGGGACGAAGACCCTAGGTTTAGTATTCATCTACATATACACTTTACCCAGGTTGCAATGGTGATTATCTGACTGATATACATGTTTTAACATAGATCCACTTTGTATTGGTCTGTGGCTATGTTTTTATCACATCATAGCTCCATTGTGTATTCTTTCATGGCTACGATCAAGTCAGGTCATAGAGAGGTGGATCCACATTGTATCTTTAGTGGCCATCTCCTTATTCAATATCATCATGGATATGCAGTGTATTTATTGACAATCTTTCTTTTAGTCAACCGTATTATGAGCATAAGTATGTCTGCCTCAGGAATGTAACACATATTAACATTGTTTGATGGTTGTATGCAGATTCTAATAGGTTCTCCAACTCCATACCCTTGCTTCAAAGAATCTACAAAGTGTTTCAACCATCAACATTCCTTTTTTGACTTCACCCTTTGGGGGGCAATCTATTACACGTCAAAATTCCTCACTTCGATAGTGTCGCATTTTCATTGTTGCAAGTGTCATAAGTGTCACACTTTTGTCACAAGTGTGGTAAGCGTCACATTCGCTTTACCTAAGTTTCACATCTCAAACGACACCATGAAAATACTTGCTACAACTCCTAAAACATGTTAGAATAAGAAGCCCCATTATTTGTCAGTCAAAATAATTTTTTTTGCTAGGGGATTATTCATCTTGGTAACTTTTTAGAATATCAGTGCTCCCCTTCTCATACATAGGGAGGGATAGCGCTCCTTTTCCATCTCAGAGGGAGCATTGTAGTACTCTATTGCCCATTTTTAGGGAGCACTTAGTTGGTTGAGGAAATCTTGGAAGAAATCCCATTTTCTTATAAAGGCAACTATGGATATATTGGGTTAGTTTGGCTCGAATCTAACTCCAGGGATGCATCTAAGGAATATATCACAAATGTCAAACAATTGGCTTAGGTTGATGGATATTTGGTATGGATTGTTGGTTTTCATTTATGTCAACCATTGGAGAGTGATATTGTATATTGATTTTAACCCTTAGTGATTGATGTCAACCCTTGGAGAAAGTCCGATAGCGAATTTCGGTAGCACAAAGGTTTGGGTAATGGACCCAAGGTTGTTTCATGTATTTGGTATGAGTTTTAATATATTTTAGGGTAAGACTATTCTATATGGATAGTACATGTCATTAAATTTTTGGTGGTATGTGAAACATCACATAACTCCTCACGGTTAGAGAGTTATGGCCATGAGAAGTTGGAGAACCCAGGTTTGGGTAATGGACCCAAGTTTGTTTGATGGATAATGGTATGTTTTTTTATATATTTTTAGGTAAGATTATTCTAGATGGATATTACATGTCATGCCATTTTTGGTGGTATGTGGAACGTCACATAACTCCTCACTGTTTGAGAGTTACGGCCTTATGAAGTTGGAGGACCCTCATATGTTGGCTTGAAGCCCCAAAAGGTCAAAGAAGTCAAAGAGCTTACAAAGAATAAATTATTATTTAAATGATAAATTCAAGTGATAAAGTCAAGAAGGATTATTTAAATAATAAAGTGAAGTGACAAAATAAAAGAAGATTATTTAAATGATAAAGTGAGGTGACAAAGTCAAGGAGGAATATTTAAATGATAAAGTAATGGTGAAATTTCTAATTATGGAAAGTGGTTAACCCTAAAAATGATGAAAATAGGTTAAGTGACCTAGAAATGGGTTAAGTGACCTAGAAGATGGAGAGTATAAATAAGAGGCAAGGCTCTCTCATTTCATATCAAACTTGAGAATATTGAATATATATAGGTGACTGAGGTAACCAAAGGATATCTAAGCCAAATTTCAGAGGGAAGGTGAAGAAAAGAAGGTCGGAATTCAAGGGAGGATAAATTCTTTTGATGATGCTTTCTAAGGTATGTTATTTACAGGTCATCTCACCATTTCGCAATAACTTTTTTTATAGAATGATTCAGATCGTGAATTTCATAGGCCATTTAAGAAACATATCCAAGTATCCGTGGTAAAAATTTCCCCTTGTGGGTCATTGTATTTTTGAAGTTACACTACGTGGAAAATAGGGTTTGTGGCTAGTCCTGAAACTAGTCTAAAACATGTGTTTTGAGTAAAAATTTCATAAAGTCTTCATAACAGATCCAAATTCAGTAATACCAAATGTGTTGATTATAGTAAAGTTTTTAGTATTCTGTGTAAAATTTCTAGATCTATTCAAAAAATATTCCATGTGGGGCACGCTCTACAAGGTCGCTCTCTAAAATAAGCCAGAATTCAGCAAGGTATGCCATTTTTTCTATAACTCCTTTTCTAGGAGGTTCCAAGTAGTCACACCTGGAGGAATTGCATAAACCACACTAAAGAACATTATGTACTATTTTCAGATCTTTAATCATTACAGGTACATAGTTATGATTATTTCAAGTTAGGGTTGTTAACTAATCCAAAAACAGTCATGTCAGAATAAAGAAAAGTTTGATGAAAATTTCAGTCTCTTGTTTTTAAAGTTAAGGAAGGTTTGTAGGTATGTGATCATAGACACCAGGTCTATTACAGGGTTACAAATAATATTGGGATTATGAAATTGATGAGGGCATTTGGTTGAGGTACATGTCAGGTAGATGGTTCAGACAAGTAGTTGATGAGTTGGCACTTACATGAGGTGTATAGTTGACGACATTGGTACATCTTGATGAGTCATAGTTTTCTGATCAGTTGATACATGATTGGTACATACTTGGTACATGGTTGGAGGCACTTGTTAGTAGTATCGTTGACACATGGTTTATGGATGTTGTAGCATACTTGTATTATTAGAAGCACATATTCATCTTGGTGATGATTATGAGTTGTTGTGTTATTCTTGGTTGATGCACATCTTTGAGAGTTGTCTTGGTGATTGATCANAGTAGATCTGATTTGGTTGATAAGATTGATGATATAGATTGTTGTGATAGGTTGTTTCGACAAGTTGTTGTGACAGGTTATTTGTATAGGTTTGGTGCATGGTTGATGCACTTGTTCATCGTACAGGTTGAGTTAAATATTGGTGCATCATTGATGCACTTGTTTATGGCACAAGTTGATGCATGGTTGATGCATGATTCAAGTTATTGGTACAGGTTATTTGGCATAGATTGATTGGTACAGGTTTACAGTAGTATATCTCACATTTATAGTGTGACAGTGGTTCCATCATTCTACTTATACGTCAGGGAGGTTGGATGGGGAAAGGATAGGTGGTTGTAGCCACCTTTCAGTTGTATTTGGAGAACATAGGGGGTTGTAGACTCCTTTTGGTTGTAGCCAAAGAATTGGAGAGTTGGAGCTTCCCTCAGGTTGTAGCCTGAGAAACTAGGGGGTTGGAGCCTCCTTCTAGTTGCAGCTAGAAAACAAAGGAATTTAGTGCTTCCAATGAATGTAATTCTTCAAGAAATATAAGGAAAAGAATTATGTGGTTTCCCCCGGTTTGGGTTTCCACATAAAACATTGGTGTACTGTGTATGTGTATGATTGTTCATTTTTTCATTGCTTATTTACTCTACAGTTATTGGATGATAATGATACATTGATATAACACTTGGATTATATGGTTTTTCTCTATTACTAATTCACCCCCACTCTCAGTAATCCAACAACAACGGTTGGAGCCATATACTCAACTAATTCCAAATATACCCAAGGTGGTTGAGCCTCTCAAAGCCTATAAATGGAGGCATTCCCATGGTGAAAAGGAGGAGAAAATTAACAAAGCATTTCTATTTTGATTGTGGATCTTTCAAGCAGGGGTTGGACGAGGAGGACTTGGAGAGGTTGTTGCAATATCATCTGAAGATTGTAAGTTTCTTTTTGAAGTTATCATCTAATATACTTGTCCTATTTCCTTCAATTATGTGGTTTCATGTGCTTGTCTATGTTTAATTTGATTTTCATAGATGAATTTTCTTTGCCTAATTCATTAGATTAGAATTAAGCCACTTGTTTCTTGTTGTTTATTGCAAGCGTTGATTTGTGCTAAAAGTTGGATCAAGCTTGCAGACATGAATAGCTAGGATGAACATCATTAACATAGTACATCCTACTTCACCTTCTCCTCTCTTTTTCGATAAGAAAAATGATATTATAGGAACAGTAGTGTCCAAATGATAGTTTATGTCTTGGTATAGGAGTCAGTAATCCAAGGGAAAGTTCACTTGTCCGCAGGGGAATATTTATGTAACAAGTACTCATAGGTTTCTTCCATTTGGAATTTATTTATCATTTCCTTGATATATTTGGATGGAAAAATGAATATTCCTTTTTCTATTTGAGTTACTTGTAAACCTAGTAGGAAGGACAGTTCTCCCAGCATATACATTTCAAATTCTTCTTTCATTTTGGTTGCAAAATTTATGCTTAGTATAGTAAGATTAGTTCCAAATATGATGTCATCTACATATAACACCACAATAATCATGTTCTGATACTCAATTTTGATGTATACGTTGTTGTAAGTAGTCCCTCTCTTATATCCTTGTTTTTGTAGGTATTGATCAAGCCTTGAGAATGATGCTCTAGGGGCTTGTTTAAGACCATACAAGGCCTTTTTTATCTTGCACACATAGTCCTGAATTTATGTTAACATGAATCCTTCTAGTTTCTCAACATATACTTTTTCTTCTAGTGTTCCATTAAGGAATGCTGACTTGACATCCATCTGATAGATTTTGAAATTTATGAAGCATGAAAATGCCAGGAACATTCTGATGGCCTCAAGTCTTTCTACTGGAGAAAAAGTATCTTCAAAATATATACCTTCCACTTGGGCATATCCCTTGCATACTAATCTGGCTTTGTTCTTTATGATCTTCCCATTTTCATTGAGTTTTTTCTTGAATATCCACTTAGCTCCTACCACATTCTTAACCATGGGTCTTATAACTAGTTCCTGAGTCTAGTTCTTCTCTATTTGGTCTAGATATTCATCCATTGATTTTATCCAATCTTTAATTTTTTTGGCTTCTTTAAATGACTTAGGTTCTATCATGGATAACATTGCTTGTTCTGATTCAAATGGGAGTTTCCTTATTGTTTCCACTCTTGCATTTTTATCTCCAATAATCTGACTTTCAGGATGATTCTTTTAAACCCTTTTTGATGGGGATTTTGGCAAGGGTGTTTCTTCGTCATATTCATCATCAATGCGGGGTTCATTTTCTTTAGGTTCTTCATCAACTTATTCATTATGATATTCTCCTTAGTTTTTCCATCATATGTTGATATGTTCTGGGGTATGACTTGTCTTAACTTTAGATCATTTATCTTTACATTGACACTTTCCACCATTTTATGTAGTCTTAGGTTATAGCATCTATAATCCTTTTTGTTAGGTGAATATCCTAGAAATATGATTTCATCTGATATTGGGTCAAATTTCCTTATATTATCCTCATCATTTTTTATGTAACACTTACTTCCAAAGACTTTGAAGTGTTTCACTGATGTTGGCCTACAAAACCATAGTTCATGAGGTGTTTTCTCATGGTTAGGTCTCAATTTTGCTCGATTCAGTATGTGAAATTTTGTGTATATTGCATATATCCAAAACTTATCTAGAAGTTTGGCCTCATTCAACATGATTCTTCTGGCTTATTGGACAGTTCTATTCTTCCTTTCAACTACTCCATTCTATCGAGGAGTTATGGGAGATGAAAATTGGATTTTGATTCCATGATCTTTACAAAGCTTAATGAACTCTTTAGAGGTGAATTCTTCTCCATTGTATGATCTCAAGCATTTAATTTTGAGACCTGTTTCATTTTCTGCCAAGGTTTTGTATGCCTTAAATTTTTCAAAGGATTCTGAAAAATTCTTATGTATTCATCAATGACCAACATAAAGTAATGTTCTCCATGTATACTTTTAGTTATAGTAGGACCAAATAGGTCAGTGTGAACAAGCTCCAAGGGTCTTGATGAAGAATGATCTTTTGTCTTGAACCTAACTTTTGTTTGCTTCCCTATTTGACAATGTTTACAAATAAGATTTGAAGGATTTATAATCTTTAGCAGATCCCTTATTGCCTCCTTCTTATTGGATTTGATTAAGTTATCAAAGATTATATGTCCCAACCTTCTATGCCATAGCCAAATTTCATATTCTTGACCTAAACACCATTTTTCTTCTCCTTCCATGTTAAGGATGTACACATTGTTGGATGTTCTTGGTGCAAATACCACTAGCTTCCATGTATCTTCTCTTTTGATCTCACATTTTTTAGAATCAAAGGTAAGTATGTGACCTTGATCACATGTTTGAATTACATTTAGGATATTAAGATTAATATTTTATACTAAAAGTACATTTTCTGCTTTGTCCTTGTTATTCCCTAGGCTAAATGTGCCTTTTCCAAGTATCTTGGCTGACACAATATCTCCAAAGGTGAATTTTCCTTTTTTTTTTCTTTGTTAACTTGATAAATTTTATCTGATCTCCAGTCATGTGTTTAGAACATCCACTTTGTATATACCACTGACATCCTTTGTTTTTGGCATACATGGCTACTTTACACTATGTTTTATCTACTTTCTTTTTCTTCCATACTTTTTTATTCTTGGGAATATTTATCTCTTTGACATTTTTTGACAATCTACATTCACTAGCTCCATGTCCATAGTTATTACATTTGAGTAATTCCATATTGCAATATTGTAATGGAGAGAACGAATTATAGTTTCTTTTCTTTGTATTGAACTTCTGTCTTCTTTGGAAATTTTTTGGATTGTACCTTCTATAGGCTTTACAATGTACTACTTTGTGTCCAAAATTATTGCAGGAATAGTAATATCCAAGGAAGATATATTGATATCTATTAGAGGGATTTCTTATGGTGGTTGTATTCTTCTTATCATCTTTTTATTTAGTAGGGGGTGCTGATTTTTTTTTTATTTGGGACGGTCTCCAATAGCATCATCCTTTCCTTATTATCTTCTCTTCTTAAGGGTCTTTTAAGAGCATTGCATAACTGATTGGTCTTTTGATAGATCCTTTTGATGTAGAAGTTGAGTCTTAGGTGTATCCAAAACCAATCTTGTTTTTTGGTGACCTATGACTACTAATAATTTCATCCAAGATCTTTGAACTATTTTCAAATGTTGATCCCTTCTTTTCTTTCTCGCATTCACCTTTTAGAAGCTCAATCTTAGCTTCTAGCTTATCACATACTTGTTATCTATCATTGAGTTGTTTTAAAATGAATTATTCAATTATTTTAGCTTCTAGGATTTGGGACTTTAAATCACTGATGATATGCTATGATTATTTGATGGTTCTTGATGCATCTATTTCTCTTGATTGATGTGATTATTCAAACTCTTGAAGTTGTGCGCTCAGATTGTTCTTATTTTTATACTTTCTTAGTTCCTCCAAAGAACTAATCAGTTCTTCTTCTGGGTTTACTTCTCCTTCAAATTTAAAGTTTTCTTCATCGTCTACATCATTGTTTTGAGTGTTCATTCCCATAAAGAGAAGCTCTGACTCTTCATATTCACTTTCTTCAGAAGAGCTACTATACTCTTTGATGAAGATATTCTTCTTTTGTTTGTAGTATTTGTTTTTGTTCCTTGTATTACCCTTCTCATGTTCTTTATGATTCTAAATTTCATCATCATCATTATCCTCCTACTTGGGAAATGGACATTTGTTAGCAAAGTGTCCAACTTTTCCACAATTACAACATATCAATGGAAACTTGCCCTTGTATTTACCAGTCCCTTTCTTGAGTTTCCTCATAAAGTTAGATACTTCTTCATATGATATATCTGATAAATCTTCATTAGGTACTTGCTCCTAATTCTTCCTTGATTTTGATGCCTTGAAGGCTATTTCTCCTTTTGTTGTTTTTTCTTGTCTTGTTCTCTTCTCATATGTTGTGAGGATCCCATGTAGTTCATCCACTGTGAGCTTAACAAGATCTAGTATGTCTTCAAGGGTAGAAATTTTGGAATTATACCTCATAGGTAATGATCTCAAGATCTTTTGGACAATTGCTTTGTCTTTGATTTCTTCTCCTAATGATCTAATTGAATTGAAAAATTCATCAACTCTTTGAAGATATTCAATTATGTTTTCTTCCTCTTTCATTTTCAAATTTTCAAACTGAGTTCTATCGGTTTGCAGTTTGGCTTCCTTGACTTGGATCTCTCCTTCATTTATGACCTTTTGTTTGTCCCAGATCTCTTTTGTTGACTTGCAGTGCATTACCTTTATAAATATAGGATTGGTAATACTTCTAGAATAGCATCGAATTCTCTTGGATTTTCATTGCATAAATTCTTTGCAGAAGTATCAGTAGGTGGGGTAGATGGTGTAGTATAACCACTTTCAACAACTTGCCAAACATCACATCCAAGGTCCATGAGATAAATTTTCATTCTCACACTCCATAATGCATAATAATTCTCTTTTAACAGAGGCTATTTGTTGGAAGACATTCCATTTTGTTGATCCATTGCTTCAGAATATACCTTCTAGTTGTTAGACTATGCAGAAGGCACCTGCTCTGATACCAATTGTTGGAAAATTGCTCAATAATAAGAGGGGGGGTGATCCAGGTTTTATGAGAAGAATGAAATGAATACAGATTATTAAAATATGCTTAACATAGAATAACAACGATATAATAAAACTGGTTTTCTATTCAATAAGGAAATAAGGTGAAACTATAAAATGCAGCGGAAAACAAGCTTGTTGGAATGGTGGTGGCTTATCTCTGAGAAGCGATGTGATGGTTGTGCTCATTCACAAGAAGATGATTACAATGAGGCTCTGAAGGCCTTTTTACAATAAACATGAATTTCAAAAACTCTATACATCCAAAAACCTAACCCTAGGATATGAAGCACCAAAAGTCATGCGGGCCCCATTTGGGAATATAGTACATCAACTTCTAGGGGGCGTAACTTTTGCATACGATCTCCATTTTAGGCGCATGATAGCCTGTTGGAAAGGTATCATAGAGGATATTCGTTTTGGGGGATCAATCAGAGCCTTCAGCTATCATTGAAAATATTGATCTTGAAAAACCTTCATTTAGGCCCTTAAAATGGCCCTAGAAGTTAAAAACTCCTAAAAATAGTAAATTGCCAAAATTGCCAGAAAATTGTTTTAAGCAAGTTGGAAAAGGTGGGTGGCCACTGATATCCACTTGGATCAATCCTCCCTCCTTAGGAATAAATTGTCTCCATTTTGTTTATTTCCCCCATCATATGAGGAAATTTCTGTTGAATTTGGCCTCGGGTGAGCCACTTTCCTTGGTGCAGGAGTTTCCCTGCTTTGACGATTCGATAAAGTTGGATCCTTTGTTGTCGAGTGCCCTTAATATTTGAGTCCAAAATATTATCACTAGATTCTTGTTGCATGCAGTCAGGGTTGAGCTCTTTTTGTGTCAACTGCTCTGTTATCTCTGAGGTGTCCAATAATGGTGGGAAATATGGTCGAAGGAGAGCCACATTGAATACTGGGTGCAGGCCAAGGAAAGGGGGAATGTTGAGCTCAAAAGAATTGTCACTCACAGTCTTGGTGATGGTGTACATCCCATAACAGAGTGGTTGAAGGTTCTGATGAGGCCTTGTAAGGCGTTATTTATGCAATTGAAACCAAACTTTGTCTCCCACCTAAAACTTATGTGGCACCTGATGTTGATCATGACGCTGCTTGTACTTGGTATTAGATTTTTGTAAAATATCCTGAACCTGTTGGCGGATGTGTTGGATCCGCTCAATGAACTAGGTGGATTTGTCATCTTCTAGTGGAGCAGGGGATGATTCAGCCGAGGTGATCATCAGGGGTAGTGCAACATCCATGGGGCCCAATGGTTGGAATCCCAACCCCACCTGAAAGGGGTTGTGGCCAGTTGAGCTATGCAGGGCTCGATTGTAGCTATGTTTGACATAGGAAATACTCTCATCCCATGTGTGGGGGTGTTTTTAATTATACATGTGCATGATATGTACGATCATATGATTGACAACCTCAGTTTGGCCATTTGTCTGGGGGTGGAAGGCAGTGGATTTGGTGAGCTTGGTGTCTAGAAGTGACCAAAGGATCCACCAGAATGTGCTGAGTAACCGACTATAAAGGTCTGAGATAATGGTGTGTGGGATCCCAAAATGTACCCATACTCATTCAAGGAAGAGCTTGGTAGTGGATTATGTTGTGATGTTCTTCTTACAGGAGACTAGAATTGAAATCTTGGAAAAGCGATCAACAACCACAAAAACACAGTCATTTCCCCTCTTGGTGGACAAGAGGCCCAAGATGTAGTCCATTAAGATGGATTTCCATGGTCTGTCAGAAGTAGGGAGAGGGGTTTACATGCCCTATTTCTTAGTGGTCAGTTTTGTAATAGGGAAGGAGGTGCATGACCTGATATACTTGCCGACATCTTGTCGAAGTTTTTGCCAGTAGAAATGTTTCTACAACACTGCCACTGTATTTTCAATGCCAAAGTTTCTTGCCACCCGACTGTAGTGAGCTTCCCAAATCATCTTCGCATGCTCACTTGATGGAACAAAGAGATGGCCTAAACAACACAAAAAACCATCTTGAAGATGGAAATTAGTGACCACTGAGTTGGCACCCAACATTTGGTAAGTGGTGGAGAAGTCAGGGTCTGTCTCATAGAGGCGGGGCCATCCGAAGGTCTCATGGCCACAAGAGTCTAGCACCGTGGTGAGTGACGTGACTTGAGGTCAGCTGAGGAAATCATCAACTCGGTTGGTACTTCATGTTTTATACTTGATGTTGTGGTGGAACTGTTGTAAGTATGTGGACCACTTATGATGGTGGTCATTATGTAATTTTGCTTGGGTCTACATGAACTGTAGTGGATTTTGATCAGTGTGGATGATTGTCTCCTTCCCAAGAATGTAATGTCTCCACTGGCGGAAGGCTTGCACAATGGAGTACATTTCTTTTTCATAATTAGGGTACTTACGGGCAACATACAATAGTGTCTCACTATGATATGCCACAGGGTGGCTGTGTTGAGTGAGAACGATGCCCACAACATAGTCTGAAGCATTTGTCTTGATCTCAAAGGGATGTTGCAGGTCCGGTAGTGAAAGTATCAGGGATGATTAAAAATGCTTCTACAAGTCATCGAAGGCTTGTTGTTGGGATAGGCCCCACACAAATTTTTCCATACCACCACCTCGGGTTACTTGGCTAAGAGCCCATGCGATATGAGAGAATCCCAACACCAACCTGCGATAGAAATTGGTAAGGCCCAAGAAGCTCTGAATTTCAATGAGTGTGGTTGGGGTTGGCCAGTTATGGATGACCTATATCTTAGATGGATCCACATGCACACCATGTCGATCAATGATGTATCCTAAGTAATGGACCCTGTCCATGCCGAAGGAGCATTTTTCCTAGTTTTCATATAGTTTGTGCTACCGCAGGGTGTGCAGAACATGTTGAATATGATGCAAGTGTTTCGCCCAAGTCTTGTTGTAGATGAGGATGTCATCCAGATACACCACTACAAAATTATTGGTGAAAGTTCATAGGATATCATCCATCATCCTCATAAATGTTGTTGGATCATTTGTCAAACCAAAGGGCATGACCAACCATTCAAAAAGACCTTCTTTTGACTTGAAGGCGGTCTTCCATGCATTTGTCCATTCTATTGGGACCTGGTGGTAGCCAGACTTCAGATCAATATTACTGAAGTATTTGGCCCCCATGAGATGATCAAGGAGGTCATCGATTCGAGGAATCGAATACCAGTTTCAGACTTTGATTTTATTCAGGGCCCGGTAATAAATGCAGAGTCACCAAGTCCCATCTTTTTTCTACACCAACACGATTAGGCTAACACAAGGTGATGATATGGGATGTATGTTCCCCTTTTGGAGTAATTCTTGGATCTTCCCCTTGATCTCCTCGTTTTCTAACAAAGAGCGACAGTAGACTAGACCATTAGGTAGCGGTGCGTATGGGGTCAAATCGATGGGATGCTTGACCTGGAAGTGTAGAGGTACCCCAGTAAAAGAGGACAAGATATCTGAGTATTCTTCCACGATCTTATCCACTTGATTTTGTTGTGTGGAGAGATCGGTCATGGAGGCCCTGGATGTGGCTTCAATCTTTTTCTCACTCTGAGAGCGAATCACGAAGAATACAAATTTCCTAGTCTAAGAGATGACCTTCCTGCATTGCTTGGTAGAGATCAAGGAAATAGCACTAGGAGGGACTTCCTTGGGTATCCTATAGAATTTCCTATTCAAAGTAATAATAACACTATGATGCCTAGACTCATATATAGCATGATGTTTCCATAAACAAGGTTGGCCCAAAAGAACATTACAAATTGCTAAAGGAGCTACATCACACAATACCTTGTCTTTGAAGGGCTTGATGTAGTATGACAATCGACAATGTTGGATGACGAGGAGATCACTTCCTTGGTGGATCCATCCAATGGTGTAGGGTTGTGGGTGCGGCATTGTCGGCAGGGCCAACCACTTGATGACCTCTGCTAAGATGAGGTTCTTTTGGATACCGCTATCAATGATGAAGTGTAGTGGGGTGCCTTTTACCCACATATATGAATGGAAGAGGCACTTGCCTTCTTTTGGCTCGTCTCCTTCATCAGGATGGAGCTTGGTGGTAGAAACGATGGCACTGGGTTCCACGCCAATGATATGTCTTCCCCTTTATAGTTATGAATCAGAGTTAGAACCTGCATTTGATTAAGATGATTTCACTTCAGCCACCAGTGACTGCTTTGAGCGAAAGTCAACAGTTTTATTCCAAGGGCTCTTATGGAAGTTGCACCACTTCCTGGTATCTTTCTTTGTCTTTTCGTTGTCCTTCTTTTCTTGTGGCTTGGACTAGTTTTCCTAATACCGTCCATCTTTTTTCTGTCCTTTTTTATGTGGGTTGGGGCCACCCCTTCCTAGATTTTGTTGTGCAGGGTTCCTAGGCCCAAATTGTCGTGTCTTTTGTTTGAGCTTCTGCTCGATTTTGATGGCATATCGGTAGGCCGCGCCCAAGGACGAGATGTCCAAAAATTCCATTTTGGTATGGATGTATCTATGCAGAGCAACATGATACTTGAGCACCATATGTCGCTCTCTTTGATACCCAACTTGGTGCGCAAGGTATGGAAGATATTTGTGAAATTTGGCACTGCTTGGTCTCTTTCTTGCCACAGTGTGGTCCATTTGGTATACAAGTCGTCATAACTTCCAACAGGTAAGTATTTCTCCTTAATAGCATCCCTGAAGGATTCCCAGGTAGATGTGACTATAAATAATGAGGGTTCCTATATCTCCTTTTGCTCACAAAAAGTTTCCCACCAATCTTTGACATGGGGAATGACTTTGAGGAGTGAAAACATAATCTTTTCTCTATTCGAAAAGTTATGGACAACAAAATTCCCTTCTAGTAGATTCAACCATGTGTCTACAACATCTGCATCTATCTGACCTTCAAATATAGGAATATTGAAGTTTATTTGTACCTTGAAGGGGGCAGTGCCTCTTCTCGAGGAAGATGTGTCACCTGTTGGTAATTGTCGAAGGATTTGCGCAAAACTATCCATCATCTCATTCCTATGTTGAGTGAGGGCTTCCTCAAGCAACATTTTGAAAGGATATCCTATCCCATCATCTTTCTTTTCTCTTTCCATGAGAGGTATCTTGGGTGTGTGAGAGCTTGTTTCCTCAAGAGAAACAAGCTCGAGACCCAATTCTTTGTACCTTGACCTCGTTGGGGACACGCATTAAGACGACAAGGAGCAGGCCGCTCTGATACCAATAATCTAGATTTTATGAGCAGAATGAAATGAATACTGATTATTAAAAGATTATTAACACATAATAATAAAGATACAATAAAATTGGTTTTCTATTCAATAAGGAAATAAGTTGAAACTGTAAAATGCAACGGAAAACAAGCTTGTTGGAATGGTGGTGGCTTATCTCTAAGAAGAGATTTGACAGTTGTGCTCATTCACAAAAAGATGATTACAATGAAGATTTGAAGGAATTTTTAAAATAAATAGGAATGTAAGAAACCCTATACATCCAAAAACCTAACCCTAGGAGATGAAGTGCCAAAAGTCATGTGGGCCCCGTTTGGGTAAGTTAGTACATCAACTTCCTGGGGTCGTAACTTTTGCATACGATATTTGTTTTAGGCACATGATAGCCCGTTGGAAAGGTATTGCTGAGAAGATTCATTTTGAGGGCTCAATCAGAGCCTTTGGATGGATTGAGAAGCTTGATCCCAAAAAACCTTCATTTAGGCCCTTAAAATGGCCCGGAAGTTAAAAACTACTAAAAATAGTAAATTGCCAAAATTGCCAGAAAAATGTTTTGAGGGAGTTGGAAAAGGTGTGTTGTTGGAGGCAGGCCAAAGTAGAAATAAATATGATCATGGGGAAATAAAGCATGAACGAGGAAAGCGACAACTGGAAGGAAGCACAACACGCGTGCATGCGAGGAAGACCTAACGACAGTAGGGTTAGGGTTTTGGTAATGTATTATAAATGGATGAAGAGCCAGGAATGTATAAATATAGATGCTTAGGTATCATAAGGGGGTTCAGATATGTACTTAGGTATCCTTGGGTTTTTGGTTATCAAATATACTAGTCGTTGTTATAGAAAGAAGTATTATAGCGAGATGATATGTGATATTTTTCTGTATGATCTATTTTGTATAAGTTGTTGAGCTAGAGAGGATGAAGGAGGGTATATATTGAGGGTTAGATCACAGGCTGGAGAGCCTGGTGCGATCTAGTTCACCTCATAGAGTTCTTACCCAACCGTGAAGGATTGTAAGGTGTGCAACGCTGTAGATGTGGAAATGCTATAATAAAAGAATTGAGAACCAAATATTTGTGGACGTATCCCAAGAGGGGGTGAACCATGGTAATATCTGTGTTGTGTGATGAATGTATGTGTATCTCTATTGTCTTCAATAGTTATTGTTATGAATGATGAATGAGTTATTATATTCCCTATTTATTCACAAATGACAGTATATTGCAATTACAGTTATAATAATGGTTCAAATATTCATCTCTCATATCTCGCACTCAATCCTAGGTTGTAAACACATGTGTCTTATAGCCACCCATTAAAGCTATCTCGGGTGAGACTGCACAGTGCATTCTATGGGTTGTGTTGCCTTCTGGTTTACCAGGAGGGTTGATAGTTTTAGAGGCTTTGTCGGAAACCTGAATAGACATGAACCCTCGGTCACTACGAACTCAGACTGAGTAGAATAGAAGTCCCAATAAAGGGTTCCTTTGTCGTTGATAAGAACAAGAGAGGGTTGAGTAGATGAGATAAGTTGAAGAGATGGAAGAGGCATATCAGGAAAATATTAGGGAAAAAAGAAATGAACCATTAGAAGGGAATGTTGAGACTGTGGAATCCCACAAAAGAAAAGATCAAAACTTGGCTAAGAACCCAAGAGCTTGAGTTTGCACAGAAAGATAACAGAAACCCTAGAATAACACCTTGGAAATATCTTGAGAAATACATGTTTACTGATATACATGAAGTCTTTTTCTATGATTTTCCACACTTACTACAGGAGTGGATACTAAGGTTGAAGGATAACCATGCAACAAACCAGATTTGACAGTTAGAGTGGACCCTAGTGCAGATAGAACAATTACAGCAGGTGAACAAAAAATTCACCCGCGCAATAGATTTCTGGCTTGACAATATTGTGGTAGGGTTCATAACAGAGTTTGCATTCAACACAGCAAATTTGTACATCACAGCAGAGAAAGATTTTCTATGAGGACCTTGAGGAAGGTACATTCAATCGTTATATACTTCTATTAAGATACTGCTATATAACAAAGGTGTAGTGACAATGGAATTAGATGGCTAAACTTCCCTGCGTGCATGGGGGAAGGGGGGAAGCACTGAAAGAAAGAGCAGAAATGGAAGGAGGAAAGGATAAGTTCAAGAAGGAGGAACCTTTGGACCCGTTCATGATGGATGATGACCAGATTTGGTGGATCTTGGAGACAAGTGGAAAGACACGTAGTGGAGTACCCTACCAATACAAGGTGAATACCAAGAAGAGAGTCGTACCCACGAGGGAAGGCCTAATAAGTGATGAAGAAGAGGTAGAGGATCTTCGGGCTATGGATCATATTGAGGAAATCCTGCGTGCAACATATGAGAGGAAGATAAGAGGTCCAATAACAGGAAGAGAAGGCAACAATCCTATCCATATTAATGTCAGTGTGGAACCCATAAACCCATGTGAGACTAACACACCAAAGATAACACCACCATTTATACAACCGAATCTCAGAAGAAGTCTGATAGCAGGAAGTACATCTACACAAGGAGCAACAACTGAAGGAGCCAATTCAGGCAACACTAGTCAAGTATATACACCACACAGAGGTAGTAGTTCATCATTTAGTATGGCAGGACATGATCCCACCATCTGGTTACCAGAATTCTGAGGAGAAGAAGAATAAGACTTTGAGAGACACTTGTTCATTTGTGCAAATATCTGGGGAGAAAAACAAATCACTAATGAAGATACCAAACTTGCGCAACTATTACACTAAGAGACCACGCACTAGACTGGTACATGATTCTCGATGCAAACAATGCACCTGGGATGACAAGGACACTAACATACATTAAGAAGTTACTGATAAATGAGTTCCAGAAACTGAGCTCAAAGGATCAATACATGAATGAGATGATAGAAATCCGATAAAAACTAGGAGAATTGGTATGGGAGATTGACCATATATTCTAGCGACTGAAGGGGAAATTGAAATACCTCATGATCGATATGCAACATTGACACTTGTTTGTTAATTCACTGCTCCCACACTTAAAATACCGATTACAAAAACAAAAGTTTCAGACACAGGCAGAGGCTCTACAGGAAACCCTACAACTGGAAGAAAATCAGTATCAGCAGACAGATCCAGCTATTGAAGAACTAAAGGAGGATTTGAAGAACTTAACATTCAAACTCAACTAGAATAAGAATAAGGATAAATGGGAAGTCGTTTGGTGTACCACATGCAGGATGAAATGACACCACAAGAAAGAATTTCCAACATTCGTGCAGTATATGGCAGCAGCAATGCCAAATCCATTACCAACAGGAGGACTATGGTGTGAAATCTGCAAGAAACCAGGTCATCACCCTTATCACTGCATGATGATGTAGAAATACCAGACAGTACCGAAGAGTTCATATTTCACCTTTCGCAAGTTAGTAGGCCAGGACGACAAAGATTGTAGAACTATGGATTTGATGCAAGAAAGGACATCAGACGCATATAAAGTGCAGGCCGAAATGATGACTAGGAATGATGCACCACATTTTAATCAATTTCTAGCTCCATACAACACTGCACAATAGTAGTATAATACTGCGCAACAACCATATAATAACACGCAACCGTAGTACAACAGGAATAGCCTTAGTACAATACCGTGTAGTATAATCAGGCACCTCAATATAACGCGCTAAGAGGAGATTGAGTAGGCTACAGAGGTGGAGGATGATCCAGAGGAGGTTTCAGACAAGGTAGAGGACCAATGGTATGTCACAATTGTCAACAACGAGGACATTATGCAAGAGAATGGCTTCTTCCACTAGCAACTTGTATGTATTTTCGCGCATCATATCATGACACAGAAGAATTTCCAACACTATTAGTAAAGATCCAGGAAAAGAGGAACCAGAACAATGAGAATGTTCAATGGATTTCAGTGGAAGCAAGGGATGAAGGATGAAACATCAACATAGTGACTCGTGGAGGAGCTAAAATAGGGCATGATGTTGTTCAACGAGAGACAACACAAAATCAATGGGTGAATAAGAATGTCGAACCAAGGAAGTAGTTCGATGCACAGAAGGAGAAGGAGATATTTAAGGAAGCCAAAAAATAATTCCAAAAGGAGGACATTGTGACGAATTCAACTGCACAACATAGTAAGGAAGCACCAAAATACGGAATGCCTCCACTATTGGATCATGTTGGATATGTGTTATATTATTTGCATGTGTGTGTGTGGGTGCATCAGATTCGACAACTGCATCTGATGATTAAGGGTTTAGAGCAGTTTTCTAAATTAATCTCAAATTAAGAGTGGTTTTTTGACGATTTAGAGCGGTTTTCTAAATTAATCCTGGATTAAGGGATTAGGGTTTTGGTATCTAAGGAATACCTAAAAGCATTGTATATATTGTATGGTGAATGGTGAAATTCAATATAATGAATATAAGAAAGGTTTTCCTGGTTGAGGGTTTCCAGTATAAAATATTTGTGTACTCTATGTATGAGCCATTGATTAAATTTTGTTTTTCTTAAGAATCTATATGCATTGCTTTACTTCACAGGTTTAAAACTTACATGTGGTATCGGAGCTCATTTTTGGCTTTAGAGGGATGCCTTTGTTGTTGAGGGTTTGGCTCGGTCTTGATAGATCAAGTTTATCTTGGGTCTATGATAAACCTGGGTTTAGTGGGATCTTTTGTAGTGGAGATTCGAGTATAGAAAGAGGAATGGCGAGCTCATCTAGAATTGAGATAGAGAAGTTCAATGGTAAAAACTTTGAGCTATGGAAGCTCAAGATGGAGGACCTTCTTGTAGACAAAGAACAATGGATCATTGTGGATCCTGGTACACAGCCTATTGGTACACCNAACTACTAGTACACCACCTACTGGTATGTCAAAGGAAGATTGGGAGAAGTTGGACAAAAGAGCAAGGAGTACGATTCGACTCTCCCTAGAAAATTCGGTGTTGTTGAATGTCTTGGGAGAATCTACAGCCAAGGAACTATGGGATAAGTTGGGGAATTTGTATCAATTAAAGTCCCTGGTAAACAAGTTGTTTCTTTGAAAGAAGTTGCATCATCTTAGGATGGAAGATGGAGATTCTGTGACAGAACATCTAAATTCCTTTAATACTCTGGTAAGTCAACTTATCTTTGTTAATATTACGATTGTAGAAGAAGATAAGTGTATTAATTTGTTATGTTCTTTAGCAGACTCTTGGGATAATCTAGTTGTAGCAATTGGTAGTACCACTCAATCTACATTGAAGTATGAGGATGTAGTTTCATCCTTTTTATCTGAAGAGATGAGGTAGAAAAGCAAGGATAGTCATAGCACAAATGTTTTATTTGTAAGAGGTCATACCCAAGACAGGAATTCTGGTAAGCCTTCAAGGGGGAGACCTAAATCTACAGGTAGATCTAATTCTCCAGGAAAATCTTTGAGGAAATATTAGAAGTGTGGTAAAACAGGGCATTATAAGAAAGATTGCAAGTCTAAGAAGGT
>JASDQU010104997.1:122937-134468 GCA_032191745.1 Picea mariana
TAATGTTTAAGCCATTATTATAGTTCTTTGCATTTCAATAGATAACAACAACATAAGACAAGATCACTGAGAAATACACAATCACAAGAGACACAACATTTATCCTGGGAAACCCTCTAGGGGAAGAAAACCCAACAAAATTCCTTATTATAGATGGCCAATACAATGCCAAGAGATAACTCAAACAAGTACAGAAATTCCTCTCCTAAAGATGTGCCTCTCTCTTTCTCTCTTCTCCAACTGCAGCTCTGAAACTTGTCTCTCAATGAACAAGTGAGGTGTGCCTAAGTGAGGCGCTAGCCTCCTTATTTATACTAATATGGCACGTGTGAAGTGTCTCTTCACTAGCAGGGCCGACTTCTTAATTTGGGTGGTTATAACCACCTTTATTATATTTCGGGGCCTCTTTGATATATTCTTGGGCCGACTTCTTTTTTTTCCTATTACAATTATATTATGACCAATCCGCAAAAGGGGATTTGGTCCTTTTACAATAGCCGACATGATCAATCCACGATGGGGATTGATCCAATGAATAATATATCAAACAATAATAAGAATACACTTTGCAGTTACATTATTTCAACATGATGGACCTTCAGAATCAGAAGTTCGTTGTCATTCTACCTAGGGAAAATCTTCAATTTGTCCCCGACAACGACGCCATAAATGTTAGCACTAGAAGTCACCTCTGTATTGCAACAGAGGTAAGCCGAGTACCCATCAGTTTGTATGTCACAATGAATAAATTAAAGGGGGTCGAATGGGCGCAAACACAAGAAAATATCGTTTTAACTCAGAAATCCAGACTAGGCAATGCATGAGCAGGTGAGGTCTTGATTCAACTTCAATCAGTTAGTTGTAATAAAGGGTGAGTAGGAGGAAGAACTTGAGAAGAAAGTATAGAGGTTTGCTATGGACATCAGGTTTTCCAGCAGCCTAAGGAGGAAAAGCTTCAAATGCAAGATCCTCTTGGATTCAAAACTTTAGACACTAAAATATGTCTAAACGACACAGTTACAACAACACGATGATCAAACCTTCATCACAATGCTACTGTAACAACTTGACTGGATCCTCCATCCCCGATCTACTCAGTGTAAGAGGGAAAACGATAACACATGAAACTGATTAAATATGGTCAAGATACTGTTGTGATCAAACATACATCACAACAACATAACTACCCTCGATTGGATCATCCATGCCCGAGTGTTCTAACACAATATTACAGAGAAATGAAAAGGAAACTGACTTTCATTAAACAAGAAGTCTTGAATACAGATACATAACCAGAAGAACCATAGATTCATCAAAACTTTACAACACGGGAGCCTAGCCTAACCATCGACCCTCTACAAAATGATAGAACTCCAAAAATATACTAAAAAATTATGCTCAACAGAGGCGTGCTCGAGCTTCCATGGTGTTAGCGATAATTCTTTTCCTGGGCTCGAGATCACCCGGACCTGCAGGTTGCATGGGAAACACCCAAGCGCAGCAGCGGAAGGATCTCTTCTCCGGTTATGAGTCAAGTGAGCGGGCGAAGTTTTGCCATCGACAACCGATATCTATCCACGAAGCAGATCAACGGTTATTGGGATCTCGGAGTTGCCAAATTACCCGACATATAGCCTCAAAAAAGACTCCTATGTTTGGACACTGAATATGGGTCGTCCGATCCAGTGACGCATGTCACAAGAGCTAGCCATCTCGGTGTTTCGCCCGTCGCGACTCCAAGGTGCAAAAAGCGACTCCGTTGTGTTCCGATGCACGAGATGTTGGGAGAGTCCCGAACCCGGGCCCACAGCGGTGTCGGGCGAGTTCAAGACCGTTAGATCTCAGAGGGACGCGTGGCACTAGATTGAGCTGCCTCGGCGTTTCTCTCATCGCGATTTTAGTCAGCGAAGGTTAGCCCTTTCACATTAGCGAACGTCGAAAGAATAGAAGTTGAGGCCCGCGGCGCCACGAAGCATTTTTCCGCCATCCATCAAAGAGGGACACGTGATGCGCGATTGGGCTCCATCGCCTCCTCGCCCTTCACAACTTTAAAGAACGAGGACCAGCCTCCTCCCAGCTGCGAGATGCGAAGCGCCGAAAGCGTTCAGGACTTGGGCCCACAGTATCGCCGAAAGTGATCTCAGCTGTCTATCCCGCATGGACACGTGGTGCGCGATTAGGCCCTATCGCCTCTTCGCGCATCTCGACTTTGAAGAGTAAGGACTAGATCCTTCCCATCCGCGATACGCGAGGCGCCAAAACTTCTGAGCATATCGTCTCGGCCACTCCCTGAGGAAGCAGTTAATGAAAATCAAGCGGGTGGTTGAAACCTCCTTTCAGTCATTAAGCAAGGGGAACAAAGGGTCTGGTGAGCCGCCTGCTCGCAGGGGTCCTGTGTATTGATTTTCTCGAAAAAGCCATGCCTGAGTCCTCGACTAGCCGAAGGAAGTCTGAACACGCTAGCTTGGCACTTAATGGCTCAGCTACTCCCCTTGCTGGAGCCACGCGCAGTTAATATGGCGTCTGTCATAGGTGCACGATCGTCCAGTCTGCATGTGTAGACTGTCAGAAGACATGCAGACGCGATGTTATTAATGCAGTATCTCATTTTCGCTGTTGTGTTTTGTTTTGAGTATATGTAGGCATTTTCACCATTTTTGTAAGCATCGATGGTTGAGTAGAGCTCCCAGTTGTAAAGTTTTAATGAAGCACTGTTATTCTGGTTATGCATGAACTTTTGAGACTTCTTGCCTTATGGATGCCAGTTTCTTTCACGTCTCTGTTTACACTGTGTTAGAACAACTCGGAATTGGAGGATCTAGTCGAGTTGTCGCTGTTATAGGATGATGTTGTAATGGATCACTGTAATAGTTACTTTGTCTCTGATCAGTTCTTGTGATTTTCTCAGCGCTGAGTGACTTGGAATTGGAGGATCCAGTCAAGTCCCTTTTTCAGTTTCTTGAGACCCTGAACCAAGAGGATCTTGTATTCAGGGTCTTTCTTCTGCAAACCGCTGAAAGCTTGCTGCCCAAAGTTGTTTGTTCACCTTCCTTACCAAGTCTTCCACCTGCTCATCTTTTAATTAACCCACTGGCTGAAGTTAGGTCAAGACCTCCTTGGTCCCATACATGCTACACCCAGTCTCTGAGTTAGGGTGATATCTCCTCGAGCCTTTATCTCCATTCGATCATCCCTTTATAAACAAATCGTGACATTAAACTGATGGGTGTCGGGCTCTGCTCCTGCAAGCAATCCAGGAGTGACTTCCGACGCTAACATTTCTGGCGCCGTTGCCGGGGACGAAGTTGAAGATTTTCCCTGGGCAGAACGACATTGAGCCTCTGACTCTGAAGGTGCATCAAACATCAGAGCCCTTAAAGATTTCTACTGTGCACCTGGTGACTCCACTGTGGCGACTCCATTGTTTCCACATCACTGTTTCAGCTGTGACTACTGTTAACACACCTGAAAGCTGACCCTAAGGAGATTTCTTGAGAAGGTTTCAACGACTACTTTCTCAGCCTGAGGAGTTTCCTGGGGTAACGACACGTTAAGATCTGGCCTTTGATGGTGAACAAGGACCAGACACACTTGAAGCTGCGCATCTTTCACTTGGCGACTCCATGATTCAAGGATCGATTGGCGACTCCACTGTTTCGATATGGAGAAAATTCTGGCTCAAAGGTTTTCTTTCTGTGACTTTTCTCAGATAGTTGGCTTTCCTAATGCACTTCCTGATAGAGACCAATGGGAAGATTTCCTCCCGGAATTTCATGCATCAGATTGGGAAGAACCAGTTGAGAATTTACTGGACTTACATGAGGCTATCCATCGACACAATATCACGCATGAGGATGTCCGGATTAAGCTCTTCAGGTATTCATTGAAGGGAGTTGCTCTTGAATGGTGTCGGTCTCTTCCCACTGCAAGCATCCGCTCTTTAACAGGTTTTCATACAACTTTCAATTCATTTTGCAAAGACTACTATCTAGCTGTTCGCTTGTTTGAAAACTGTTGCGAAGAGTTTTCTTCGCTTCATGAAGCCTCTGTTGGCCTTGAAGACCATGTCCATGATGAAGCCCTTACTGTGGAAGAAAGCATTTGCTGTGAAAATATAGAGGTGTTGGACGATATTAATTGTGTTAGTCCCAGAACGGAAGCATCTGACATCATATCATATGCATCTGTTCTTTTAGATCTTCATGAAGATCAACATGCCTTTTGTGGAGATTATGAGTTTGCAGAGCAGATGTGGTTCATGATAGATGGCTCACTTGAGTATCGGGTTGAAGCAGATGTTCCTAGTAGCTCTGCTCATGACGACGAAGACCCTCTCTTTTTAAAAGAGGGGTTAGTTGTGGAAGAGGATTCTTCTCTTTTCCTCCAGGGGGTTTCTCACGATATATGTTTACCTGGGATTAAAGAGAAAAGGATTATGTATGAGCAGCCAGAAGCAACAGGTCCCACTGTCCCTGAAATAGAAGTTTTCGATGGGATATCTGTTCTGGAGGAGGGGCATATCAATGAAGAACAACCCCTCTTTGATGTATATTATAGTGATGATGAGAAGCAAGCGTATCCTACATTTGATCACTATAAATACACTGAAGAGCCAGTCAGCCAGTAGAACCACCCCATGGTCCCTATTTATGATGAATACGAATTTGACCCGGGGAAGAGCCAGGAAGAGGCACCAGAAGAACCAGAGGAGCAGTCAAAGATGCAGTTTACAGACTGCATAGAGCCAGTCAGCGAGCAGCCACCACCCGAGATCAATCAGCCTACGTCAGTTGTCCACCCACCTGTGCTTACCATAGATATTGAACCACACATCCACAACTGTGTAGCAAAGGAGGCTTCCTGTCACCAATTTTCTAGAGTTTGCCACTGGTCCTATGAGCCTGTGAAGGAATACATGGAGTTGCATTTCCTTCATAAATTGGAGCCGCCCTATTTCATCTCAACTCAAGCCTGTAAGGAGGAGTTGAAGAGTGTAACCGTTCTGCTGTCACGGTTACACCATCTGCTGATGATCATTGACAGAAGGAAGGAGCTTCTATCCAGGAAGTTGCTTGAATGGCTATGGTGGAAATCTTCTTTCACCTAGCCCCATCTAAAGTGTTTTATTAGTTTAGGATTGTATATAAATAAGCTGCTTTGAGAATGTATTTTTAGTTTGTTACTTTTATTTTTCGGCCTGTATTTTCAGCAGCGGGATGTTTTGAGCATGACTCCATAGCCCAATAGCAAAGCACTGAAGCTGCGGAGTGAGTTCTTAGAGCATCACAGGGACGACTCTATCCCCCATGGAGCCTAATGTTAGCGATAATTCTTGTCCTGGGCTTGAGAGCACCTGGACCTACAGGTTGCCCGTGAAACACCCAAGCGCAGCAGCAGAAGGATCTCTTCTCCGGTTATGAGTCAAGTGAGTGGGTGAAGTTTTTCCATCGGCAGCCGAGATGTATCCACAAAGAAGATCAACGGTTATCGGGATCTCGAAGTTGCCAAATTACCCGACATATAGCATCAAAGAAGACTCCTATGTTTGGAGGTTGAATATGGGTCGTCCGATCCAGTGACGCGTGTCGCAAGAGCTGGCCATCTCGGCGTTTCGCCCGTCGTGACTCCAAGGTGCAAAAAGCGACTCCGTTGTGTTCCGATGCATGAGATGCTGGGAGAGTCCTGGACCCGGGCCCACAGCGGTGTCGGGCGAGTTCAAGACTGTCAGATCTCAGAGGGACACGTGGCACTAGATTGAGCCGCCTCGGCGTTTCGCTCATCCCGATTTTAGTCAGCGAAGGTTATCCATTTCACATTCGCGAACGCCGAAAGCATAGAAGCTGGGGCTCGCGACGCCATGAAGCATTTTTCTGCCGTCCATCAAAGAGGGACACGTGGTGCGCGATTGGGCTCCATCGCCTCCTCGCCCTTCACAACTTTAAAGAATGAGGACCAGCCTCCTCCCAGCTGCGAGACGCGAAGCACCGAAAGCATTCAGGACTCGGGCCCACAGTATCGCCGAAAGTGATCTCAGCCGTCTATCCCGCACGGACACGTGGTGCGCGATTAGGCCATATTGCCTCTTCACGCATCTCGACTTTGAAGAGTAAGGACTAGCTCCTTCCCTTCCGCGATACGCGAGGCGCCAAAACTTCTGAGCATATTGTCTCGGCCACTCCCTGAGGAAGCAGTTAATGAAAATCAAGCGGGTGGTTGAAACCTCATTTCAGTCACTAAGCAAGGGGAATGGAGGGTCTGGTGAGCCTCCTGCTCGCAGGGGTCCTGTGTATTGATTTCTCGAAAAAGCCATGCCCGAGTCCTCGACTAGCCGAAGGAAGTCTGAACACGCTATCTCGACACTTAATGGCTCAACTACTCCCCTTTCTGGAGCCACGTGCAGTTAAGATGGCGTGTATCATAGGCGCACGATCGTCCAGTCTGCATGCGCAAACTGTCAGAAGACATGCAGACGCAATGTTATTAATGCAGTATCTCGTTTTCGCTGCTGTGTTTTGTTTTGAGTATATGTAGGCATTTTCTCCATTTTTGTAAGCATCGATGGTTGAGTAGAGCTCCCGGTTGTAAAGATTTAATGAAGCACTGTTATTCTGGTTATGCATGAACTTTTGAGACTTCTTGCCTTATGGATGCCAGTTTCTTTCACGTCTCTGTTTACACTGTGTTAGAACAGCTCGGAATTGGAGGATCCAGTCGAGTTGTAGATGTTATAGGATGATGTTGTAATGGATCACTTTAATAGTTACGTTGTCTCTGATCAGTTCTTGTGATTTTCTCAGCACTGAGTGACTTGGAATTGGAGGATTCAGTTGTTGTAGGAAAATCTCCCTGCGGACAGGTAGATTGCGTCTAAGAGCTTGACCCTAACTCTACACAGAAAATGCTTAACATGGACACTGACTTCCTTTCAAATCCATCTAAACTAACACATGAGAAGGAAGGATGACATAAGTACCTTTTATCGACGTTTGTCCCTACACGCTTCGAGTTGTGCTCCAATCCTTTGCTCCTCGCTGAGTTATGTGGACAAAGCAAGATACGACCACTTCCTACTCTATTGATATTAGCTTGAAAATAGATCTATCAATAAATGATAAGTTCATGTGACATTAGACACAAACTATAAAGAAACAGGCCAAGCGTGTCATATTGATGAGAATAACGACAACAATACTTACAATCGTAGATGCGAATGCGATAGCTTCATCAAGTCCTCTTCGTCTAACCCTTGCCTGAAAGATCCACAACCTGGATAACAGCAGCTTCACTGATCACTCTCCTTTGGCTGACTGTGAGATTCCTCCAAGATCATAAGTTTCATATCTTTAGTTCTTCCCCCTTTCCACCATCATAGAGCTTGCTTATATAGGTTAAGAAGAGCTTAACCTCTTGAGTTATCTTTGGAACAAGTTGGGAACCTTCTCCTTAGATCAGGGATCTCTTGATGAAACCAAGAATTCGAACACAACTACCTCATAATCTCGAAAGATTCTCCCCTTATTCTCCTCAACGGGCCAACTACTGCCTCAGATTAGGCAGCGCTCCCTTAGAAGAGGCATCAGAGCGCTGTAGCACTCCCTGGTAAGCCTTAGTGGAGCGCCAACGCTTTCAAGATGAGCAACGCTCCTTCAGAGGGGGCTGGGGAGCATTATAACGCTCCCTGAATCCTTGTAGGGGAGCGCCAGCGCTTCTAGGGCTGAAATGGGGGAGCGTTCCTCCTCCAAACGTTTGTTTCAGGGCTTCCTTCAGGTGTCAAGAGTTATTTGACTCCAATAAACTAGTTCTCCTTCTTCAAATCAAGCATATGAGATGTTATAAGTGTTTCCTTAGTGTCGTTTGTCATGGCAGTATGTCTGAACATCATTTGAGACACTTGTAGCCAACTTGCGACACTTGCGAAAGTTGTAAGGAAGATGCGACACTTACGACAATTGAGAGGAATATGCGACACTTATCCAGCTGAGTAATTTTGATGTGTAACAGAATGCCCCCCAAAGTATGAAGTTAGAAGATGCCAACTGATAACTGAAATACTTTGTAGATGTTCAAGCAAGGGTATAGACTCGGAGAACCTGACAGAAGCTGCACACAAAACATTCAACAAGTATCATGACATATTTCAAAACCCAAGGCAGGCATACCTATGCTTGGGTGATCAAGACTTAGCAGGATATGGCCGCCAGAAAATACACTGCGGATCCATAATTGTATTGATAAAAAGGTATAGCCACCAAAGATACAATGTGGATCTATACTCTGATGACTTACACTGATCGTATCCACGAAGAATACACAGTGGATCTACGAGATGACAAGACATAGCCACGACCAATACAAAGTGGATCTATGTAACAATGTATGTGTTCTTTGTCCAATGGAAATTCCTTCGCAGCCTGGGCAAAGCACATATCAACGTGATCACTCAACCCGGGGTCTTCTTACCAATCCCAACGTGGTACGATTCCAACCATGTGAATAGATGTCTTGATGTCGAACACGACATAAACCACTTGATTACCGGTCAATGGTGTGAACCGTTAACAAGTGCGAGGGAGATCACCATTAATGTCAATGATTCCCAAGCTACCCTAGTACATTCCAGCGAATGTGAATAGATGAGTTGNTGAATAGATGAGCTGAGGTCGAACATCCGTGGAATCATTCGATCAGGGGTCAATGATGTAAACCAACTGTCGAATGTGAGCAGGCCTGCCATTGAGGCATGCAGGTCCCAAAGTACTAACTGGTTTCTAAGTCTGATTCCCGGATAATGTGTTGGAGTCGACAGGAATAGACTCGTCGAGGGAGGGCCTTGATGTATCCCCCATCAGTGACACGAAACGGACATGGAGGTGTAATTGGCAGATCAAATGGACATGGACTGACACAAGTTTTGAGGCAAAATACTTGGGATGGCTGACTCTCGAGGCAGACACTTCCCTTGAACACTGAGGCACAACAACAAAAAATGACATGGACCAAAACTTATACAGTGGATGCGGTGACTTACGTCGAGTGACCCAAATGAGTGAAAGGAACTCAAAGGATTGGCTCAGTGCAAAGGTTCAGCGGATTATGATATGTGCAAAGTGACAAAGTGCCGTGTTCAAGGGCGACTCTAAGAAGTGTTGGATGATTTTCTCAAGAGACTGCTTGGCTTGCTCCTTTCAATTTTTCCCCTATCCAGATAGATGAGTACCTCTTTTTTATTTAATGAGCTCGAGGAGGATAACACATGCTCGATATAACTCACCTTCGGTAAGTTCCTCTTCCTTTGTTTAACGAACCAGAAGAAGTAAGGGTTCGATCCCATATGGGCCTGTCGATGTGTGCTTTAACGAGTCCAAGGATAGAAAACTCTAAGGTTTTTCGGGATTATAGAGTTTGGAAAAACACTTAAAAGAGAACTCTCTCAGTTCCTTTTTTGTACAGTAGTCCAATGAGACCGAAAAAGGGTTAAACTATCGCTTGCGAGACGCCCTTTCTGACCTTTTAACGAGTGTGAAAGGAAGCAAGATCACTCGACAATCTTTTCATATTTAGAGAGTCTGAAAAGGGTTTAAATGAGACTCCAGGGGGGTTCCTTTTTCGTGTGTTCGTATCTGTACGGGTCCGAAAAAGAGATAAAAGTTTACCCCGTTACGTTCTCATATTGTCGAGCTCGAGAACGAACTAAGACTATACTCATAAGTGCGACATAGTGAATAACCGATCAGGACTGCCAGGAAACCTGCGATGCCAAAGCTACAAACCAGAGTTTAGTGAAGCCATTACATCATTAGAGAAACCCAAAAATGACCATACCTTATAAAAAATGAAATTTTATAAATAACAATTGATTTGGAAATTCATTTACCATTTCATTTGCAAGGATTTTTGGAGTAGTGGAGAATCCCATTTTGAAGCAAATCTTGTTTTTCTCGCTGCCGGAGCTACAATCGATCATTTCACTCACCGTTCGAACCAGGTAGGTGTCCATCTTTTGCTTTTTCAATTGCATGGTTTTAGATTCATTTTCATAGCATTATTTATTTTAAAACCCAAAACCCTAAGTCGCCCCTCTTGGAACCAAATCGACCTCTTTTAAAAATTAATAAAATAGGGGGATTCTTTTATGAAAAACTGCTTTAGAGAAGGGTGGTTAGGATGTCTACACCCTTGCTATCAATTAGGCAGGTCATTCTTAGTAAAATAACTCATAAAAAATCTCCCCAAATGCCCACACAGCCCCCAAAGTCATTTTTCATTTTTGAAACGTTTTTATCATTATTTGACAAATGTTAAAGGGCATGGTGGTTAAAAAGAGTGAGTGGTTGCTTTTTGATGATGTGGGCATGTTGTTTCATGTTTTAAAATTCTTTTTGAAAATCGCCGAAATGACCAAAACGTGAGGAATAATGAAATTCTTGACTTTTTTGTTTTGTAGGTATCTTCGGCAATCATGATTGAATGGAAATAGAGGGAACATGATATGGATGATTTAGCCGCTCTACGGAGTCTTCGTATGCGGGCCGCTTTGCGAGCTTGTGGCTTGCTCAAGTTCTTCAAGTTACAAAAAATGAAGAGAGAGATGTTATTGCTTGAGCATATTATTGGCCTCTGGGATGTTGCGGAACAAGGATTCCATATCGGCGCATAAATTTTAACCATCGAGTTAGAAGATGTGTACTTTTTGACCGGCCTCTCGAAAAGAGGGGTCCCCATATCTTTCACTGGGCAGAGGGTATTACCTGAACAAGTGGACGTGTATCTGGCATGCCACTGCATCCCGGGAGCAAGGTTGGTAGGGGGTAGGATCCCTATCAAGGATATTCGAGATTTGCCCCTCCGGTCTATATTATTTGCTATCACAAGTGTGACCGGAAACACTAGTGCTCATCTGGCATCGAGATCGCAAGTGGCCTATGGTGTTCAGTGTTTGGAACCAACACTGTTCAACTGGAGTGTAGGGTTCCTTCGGAATGTGAAGGAACATATTTCACGGTGAAGGACTGGTCATAAACAGTTCGGCTATGGCTCGTTTTTGGTCTTGTTTTTTCTAGAGCGCATCCCTCAGATGCAGCCTCAGATAGCACTGGCGGTACGACCAGTGGATGAACCTAGGATGGAGAGGTGGACTAGTCTATCTCTGAGGCTAGTTTTGGAGTCAGAGTTCCATTTCACTGGTGATTTCTTTTCCTGGCTGAGGCGGCAGTACCTCTGGATAGAGGACTTCCTTTATGCTGATGTAGACTTCCGTGGGAGTATGGACTTGATTTTACCCACGGGGGAAGACTGGGATGAGTCAGGTAAGGGACTAAGCCATACCTTGTCTATTTTTTTTTTTTTTAAGTTTTTTATGTATATATATTTTTTTGGGTATGTAAAAGAGTTTTAACAGATGTTTGTTTCCAACATGTAGACACGGGAGCAGTGAGCCCGGTTGATATACCAGTACCAGGGCGTCGTGGAGGCGCCCCAGTCGCAACATACCCAACAGTACCGGTGGTGGGTCTCCGGGAGGTTGAGAGGAA
>JASDQU010104997.1:149626-167624 GCA_032191745.1 Picea mariana
GTTCGAGACGGCGAACTTGCAAGTGTAGACGTAGCAGGATAGGAATACGGATAGCGTAGATGCGGTTGAGTTGACAAACCACGAGTTGGGAGTCTAAGTAAACAATGATACGAGAGATATCTAGGGAGGAGGCTTGGGTTAACAATCCAATGACAGCATGATATTCTGCCATATTGTTGGTTGCTGGTCCTAAACAGATGCCTCCTGAACTCACCACCTCGTCAAACTGATAAATAACCCATGCTGCCGAAGCAATGTTCCGGGTATGTCGGTGAACCCAAAAAAGATAGGAAAGGCAAACGTCATCTGCGCATGAAAACACAGGCACAGTCATGAGTGGCGACGGTAAAGACTCGAGCACGCGAAAGAAAATACACACCAAACTAAAATACAATAATGTACAAAGTACAGATGCTAGGTGATCTAGGCAGTACTTCTTAAGGTAAAGCCCATTTCGGGGATCACCCAGGGAANCTGCGGACAGGTAGATTGTCTCTAAGAGCTTGACCCTAACTCTAGATAGAAAATGATTAACGTGGACACTGACTTCCTTTCAAATCTATCTAAACTAACACATGAGAAGGAAGGATGACAGAAGTACCTCTTTATCGACGTTTGTCCCTGCACGCTTCGAGTTGCGCTCCAATCCTTTTCTCCTCACCGAGTTTTGCAGACAAACAAGTTACGACCACTTCCTACTCTATTGATGTTAGCTTGAAAATAGAACTATCAATTAATTATAAGTTCATGTAACATTAGACACAAACTAGAAAGAAACAGGCCAAGCGTGTCATATTGATGAGAATAATGACAGCAGTACTTACAATCGTAGATGCAAATGCGATAGCTTCGTCAAGTCCTCTTCATCTAACCCTTGCCTGAAAGCTCCACAACTTGGATAACAACAACTTCACTGATCACTCTCTTCTGGCTGACTGTGTGTTTCCTCCAAGATCATAGGTTTCATACTAGCAGTTCTTCCCCCTTTCCACCATCATAGAGACTGCTTATATAGGTTAAGAGGAGCTTAACCTCTTGAGTTATCTTTAGAACAAGTTGGGAACTTCCTCCTTAGATCAGGGATCTCTTGATGAAACCAAGAATTCGAATACAACTGCCTCCTAATCTCGAAATATCCTCCCCTTATTGTCCTGAACGGGCCAACTACTGCCTCAAATTAGGTAGCGCTCCCTTAGAAGGGGCATCAGAGCACCGTAGCGCTCCCTGGTAATCTTTATAGAAGTGCTAGCACCTTCAAGATGAGTAGCGTTCCTTCAGAGGGGGTAGGGGAGCGCTTTATAACGCTCCCTGAAGCCTTGTAGGGGAGCTCCAGCGCTCCTAAGGCTGCTATAGGGGAGCGCTCCCCCTCAAAACCTTTGTTTCAGAGATCTCTTCAGGTGTTAAGAGTTATTTGACTTTAGTAAACTAGTTCTCCTTCTTCAAATCAATCACATGAGGTGTTCTAAGTGTCTCCTTATTGTCGTCGGCATGGCAGTATGCTTGAACATCGTTTGCGACACTTGCGAAAGTTGTAAGAAATATGCGACACTTACGATAATTGAGAGGAACATGTGACACTTATCGAACTGAGTAATTTTGGCGTATAACACTCTCACTGCCACAATCCAACCTATTATTATTTCCCAATTCCTCCATAAACCTATGTAACCAAATCATCTCTTTACTAGCCTCTGTAGCAGGAACATACTCTGCCTCTGTTGTTGAAAGTGAAACAACCTTTTGCATTTTTAAAATCCAACTTACTGTTGTTCCACCTATAGTAAAAACATACCCTGTGGTGCTCCTCCTACTATCTGTATCCCCTGCCATATCTAGATCAACATATCCTTGTAGAATAGTGTCCGAACCTTCAAAACATAATGCATGAGTAGCAGTACCTCTCAAATACCTGAGAATACACTTTACTGTCTCCCAATGTTCTTTACTTGGATTTCTCATATACCTACTCACAACTCCCACTGCATGTGCAATATCTGGTCTTGTGCAAACCATCGAATACATCAAGATGCCAACTGCCAATGAATAAGGGACCCTGGACATGTATTTTATCTCCTCCTATTTCTTGGGACACATTTCCTTAGTTAATTTGAAATGGATGGAAAATTGTGTACTAACTGGTTTTGCATTTTTCATTCTAAACCTCTCCAGCACCTTCTCTATGTACTCACCCCGAGACAATGTCAATTTATGATTTTTCCTGTACCTTGTTATTCTCATACCAAGTATTTTCTTTGCAACACCCAAATCCTTCATCGCAAATGGATTAGTTAATTTCTTCTTGAGCACATTTATATCCTACAACAAGAATTCCATCTACAAACAATAGCAAGATAATATAGCTTCCCTTTTCTAGCCTTTCAAAATAAACAAAGTGATCATAATGACATCTACTATAACTGTGTTCTCTCATAAACCTTTCAAACTTGAAATACCACTGCCTTGGATCTTTCTTTAGGCCATACAATCTCTTCTTCAACATGCATACCAAATTCTCCTTACCTTTGAACTCACACCCCTGTGGCTGCTGCATATAAATATCTTCCTCCAAATCCCCATGGAGAAAAGATGTTTTTACATCTAACTGTTCAAGATGAAAATCTTCTACTGCCACAAGACTTAAAATAGTCTTAATTGAAGTCATTTTAACAAAAGGAGAAAATATTTCATCAAAATCTATACCTTTCTTTTGTCCAAACCCCCTTACAACAAGTCTAGCCTTGTACCACTTTTTCCCTCCATCTTCTTCCTTCAACTTGTAAACCCATTTATTCTGCAATGCTCTTTTTCCTGTAGAAAAATGAACCAAGTCCCAAGTTTGGTTATTTACCAAGGAATACATTTCCTCTTTCATGCCTTTCTCCCACTTCATAACATTCTGGTTCACTTGAATCAATCAACAATAAAAAAATACAATGAAGGAGAGTATCGTTCAAGGGGTGTACTTAACTTGGTAGATATTCTAACAACACTTGCAGAAGTTTGAGGTACTTGCTTACCCTGTTGTTGTACTTTTTTATTTTCTGGTTCCTTTGAAATTTCTTTTTTAGTGATCTCATCAAGAAGTGTGTATTCTTGTTTTTCTTTTTCTTATTTCTTTCCCTGCCATTAATATTTGTACATGACCTTCTCATTGAATATGACATCTCTACTCCTAATGATTTTTTTATTTTCATAATCCCATAAGAGATAACCAAAATCATTAACACTGTATCCAATAAAAGTACACTTCTTGGATTTTGCCTCAAGCTTTGTTCTATTTTCTTTATCAATATGAGCAAATGATTCACAACCGAAAGTCTACAAAAAAGAATGGTTTACATTTTTACCTGTCCATGCCTCCTCTAGAATTATACCATCAAAAGAGCTTGAAGGTCCTTTGTTTATTAAGTAAACATCAATATATACAACATCTTCCTAGAAATGTAAGGGAAAACCAACATGCAATCTCATACTTCTTGCACGCTCCATGATTGTCCTATTCATCCTTTCTGACACACCATTTTCTCGTGATGTTACTGGAACTTTCTTCTCTCTACAAATCCCATGGTATGAATAGTAATCATCAAACTCATTGATGTAATATTCACCTCCATTGTCTGATCTGAGACACTTCAACCTTTTTCCTGTCCCATTCTCAACCAAAGCTTTCCATTTCTTAAAAGTATCAAAAACATCATATTTTTGTCGAATGCAATAAACCCAAGTTTTTCTAGTTGCATCATCAATAAAAGTAAAATAATAACAAGATCCACCAAAAGATGATACCTGACCTGGTCCCCATACATCTGTATGCACAAGCTCTAACCTTTCACTCTTATTTTCTTTTCTGAATCTGATAATTTTGACTCTCTTCTGTTTTCCATAAACACAATGCGCACAGAAATCCAAATCAATTTGTTTAAGATCTGGAAACAAATTCATTTTGTTAAGTATATGCATTTGATTCTCACTCATGTGTCCAATCCTATGATGCCACAGTGTTATATCCACTCCTGTAGAAGCTAGAGAGATAGAAAAGTCAGTATTACCAGTACATTAATACAATGTACCTACCGTCTCTCCTTTTTCTATCACCAATGATCCTTTGGTGACCTTCGACACTTTATTTGTAAATATGGATACAACACCTTCACTTGCCAACCACCCCATTTGAATTAGATTTTTCTTTAGATATGGAATATGTCTTACCTATTTCAACAACCATTGGTTTCAATTCCTTTGCTTTAATTTTACCTTTATCATTCCAACAGTTTTGTATGGTGCATCATCACCCAAATGAACCTGTCCAAAATCACCTTGAACATAATCTAGAAAACGTTTCCTATGGGGTGTGGCATGACATGAAGCCCCTGAATCTACTACCCAAGACTCAGAAATATTATCTACATAAACAATCAAAGCATATTGCAACACATCAAATGTTACATTTGCTTCCTGATTTTTCTCCTGCTATCCATCTCTTTGTTTCTTTGGAGCTCTGCAGTCTTTCTTTAGATGTCCTTTGTTCCCACAATTCCAAAACTCTATATTTTCAAATCTGGATTTGGATTTTCCCTTCCTATAATTCCCATGGTTCCCTGACCCCTTTCCGCTATCCTTTTGTCTTCCCATGTTCTCCATGTTTAACACATTACCTGATGTCTCACCTGTTCTTTTCCATCCCATTTCCTCACTAAGGATAACACGAACAACATCAATAATTTTAAAGTGTTTGAATAAGAGACAGAGTTACTTACATACATGACCAATCCGTTCCATCTTTCTAGAAATGAGCACAAGATTAGAAGAGACTTGACCTCATCATCAAATTCCACTTTTATAGAACTTAGTTGATTAGTAGCCGTATTAAATTCATTTAAATGATCTACAACAGACCCACCTTCTGATGTCTTCATATAAAATAATCTATTCATTAGAAATACCTTATTGGATGCCGAGGGTTTTTTATACATTTTATCCAATGTGTCCATCAACTCCTTCTTTGTCTTTTCTTTTGAAATATTGAAATCCACTGATGCTGCCAGGCTCAACCGTATTGTTCCTAGTGCCTTTCTTTCAAGAGCCTCCCATTATTCGTCCTTCATGGACTTCACATTCTTTGTTATTCCACCCAATGGTAAGAATAGATACTTCTGATATAAATAATCTTCCATCTTCATCTTCCATAACTGATAGTTTTGGCTATTAAATTTCTTGACCCTAAACTTTCCATCTTCCGCCATTTCTCCCACTCGAACCAAGAACTCTCTTTTCCTGTGAGTTACCTTTCACTCTGATAGCATTTGTTAGAAAAACAAGATCAAAGAGAAATACAATAAAAAAAATGTCAAAATAAAACATAGAAGATACACAATACAATAGAGACACAGATATACGTGGTTCACCCAGTATGGGCTACATCCACCTGAGAAATTTCTAGGTCCTTACTTTATTATTATCTAGCAAATGAAGGGATACGACCTACAACAAAGCCACTGTAACTTCCTCTTCTTTCTCTCATAGTATCCTATCTCAAAATACAATGTTTGCAATGAATACATAGCCACAATACTTTTCCCTCATAAAAGAGGGTTGCCTTGTAGGGAAAAAAAACCTAACATAACCTCTACCATCATATATGTGACCTTATAATGTATGGTTCATATTTACTATGAAATTACAATATACATTTACAAGGAAAATTTTCCTTCGGGGACGTCGCCCCCTAACCCCCATCTAGGAATGTTGTCCCCCAAACCCCTATCGAGGGCTCGCTTTCCCCTGGACCTCGCAGAAGGGGTAACCCCCCTCTGCAGTCCCCCGCATGGAGGAGTGTACATTCTTCTGGGGTGTAAAGTCTTCATGGGGTATAAACATAGCTGAAAACAAAGACCTCTGAATGTAGAAGATAATCAGGATCCACAACCAACACATCCTTGCTCAACTTATCCACAACTACCATAATGTCATCATTATTCTTGGTTTATTTAGGAAATCCAGTGATAAATTCCATGGATATGGTTTCCCATTTCCACTGTGGAATTGGTAGGGGCTGCAACAATCGTTATGGATGCCTTTTCTCCACCTTAACCTGCTGAAATTCTAAGCATTTAGCCAAATAGTCAGCTATATAGTTTTTCATTCATGGCCAAGAAAATAGTTTCTTGGTGGTTGTGATCATTTTATGATAACCAGGGTGACCAGTGTAGGTCATCCATTATGAACCTCTTCAAGTTGTCACAATTTGGAATATACAATATACCTTTGTAAGTTAGCAGGCCATCATTCAATAATTGACATCCCTTATACTTCAGCCCTATGGGATCCTTCTCTAGGCATGCTTTCATAGTTTTGAAGAACTCATCCACTTCTTATGCACTTTTGACTCTCTCCTTTATATTTGACTCATAGGTACTCACAACTACTAGGTGAATCACTTTCATAATTCTACTGAGGGAATCAACCACTCTATTTTCCTTTCCCTTTATATGTTTTATTTCAAAATCAAATTAACCAAGGATATCCATCCACCTATCTTTCATATCATTGAGTTTGGGATGGTCAAACATGTATCTCAACCCACTATGGTCTTTCATCAGCACAAATACTCTGCCTATGAGGTAGTGCCTCCACATTTTTAAAGCATGTACTATGGAAGCCAATTCCAAGTCATGTGTCACATAATTGATTTCATGTTCATTTAATTTTCTGGATTCATAATAGATTACACGCCCTTCTTGCATGAGGAATCCTCTGGGTCCTTCATTGTTGGCATCTATACACACCAAGAAGTACTTGTTTGGGTATGCAATTTTCAGCACTGGTGCATTGGTTAAAAGGTGTTTTAGTTGGTGAAAACTCTCTTCATACTCTATTGTCCAAATGAATTTAACTCCCTTTTTCTATAGGGAGGTGATTGGGAAACCAATCCTGGAAAACCCCTTTATGAAACTCCTATAGTATCCCACTAGGCCCATAAAGGATTTGATATTAGAGGCATCCATTGATGTAGGCCAATCCATGATGGATTTGATATTTTTAGGGTCAATTGCCACTCCTTCCTTAGTGATGACATGGATTGAGTAATTTACCCTTTTATAAAATAAATCACACTTACTAAACTTGGATTAGAGCTTATGCTCTCTTAGCACTTGAAGAACTGAATTGAGGTGCTCTTCATTCTCTTCTCTACTCTTAGAATATATCATAATTTCATCTATGAATACCAACATAAATATGTCCAAGAACTTACTGAGTACATTATTCATCAGACACATAAAGGTGGTTCGTGAATTGGTAAGCCCAAATGGCACCACCCCAAATTCATAGTGCCCATATCTTGTTCTAAAGGTTTTTTATGGATGTCTTCATCCTTAATTCAAATTTGATGGTACCTCAACCTTAAATCAATCTTATAAAATATTGTAGCATCCCTCAACTTGTCAAACATGTCATCAATTCTTGACAAGGAGTACTTATTCTTAATGGTCATCTTGTTGATTTGTCGGTAGTCTATGCACAATATGAGTGTGCCATCCTTATTTTTCACAAACAAGGCTGGTGCCCCCCAAGGGGACACACTAGGCTAGATGTAAACCTTTTCCAACATCTCCTTCAGTTTCAATTTGAGCTCAAATAGCTATGGTGTACTCATTCTATATGGTGCTCTAGACATTGGCACCGCTCCAAGTACAAGTTCTATTGAAAAATAAATATCTCTTCTTGGAGGTAGGCTAGGTACCTCTTCTGGAAACACATATTTATACTCTCTTAATACGGATGGTCCCCTAGGCTTGATTTCTTTTCCTTAATAGAGTTCAACACTTGTATTGCATACAAAGGACATCCTTTTCTGCAATACTTCTTCACTTGGAGTGATGACATTTGTCTCACTGAGACAAGATTTTGAATTCCTTGTAGGATTCTTTTCCTCCATTCCTCATCTTCACACTCCAACGTTTTATCATAACAATCCAACTTAGATTTATGGGAAGCTAACCAATCCATGCTGATCAATAGGTCATAAGATCTTAAAATACGTGTATTTAGAGTTTCTTGGGTGGACAACCCACTCAAAGTGAATTGGCATGTTGGTATGACCTCTGTCACTTTTATTTTTTTTCCAGTGGCTAGCTGTACCAGCCATGATTTAACATGTTTTTCTTGCTGCAATTTACATTTCTCAACAGTTTGAGCGGTAACATGAATCATATTAGAACCAGGGTCAACTAAAATGGAAATTATATGGTTATAAATCATACCTTCCATCTCCACCACTGAATCTTGGTGATCAACTTATCGATTATCCATGGCTACATAAATTTGTGGCATGATCCTAGCCAAATAATTGACTGTGGTAGCTTCCTGGATGTTATCGACACTCCTATTGTCTTGTTTTTTATAGGGGTAGTCTCTCAACAAATGTTCTTCTCCGCATCCCCAACATTTCAATGGTTCTTTCCTTTTCTCGTCAGTCTTTCCCGGGACTAATACAAAGGGATTATTTCCACTTGGAAATGGAAAATTATGTTGATACACACTTTTAGTAGGAAGCATTATCTTAAATCCTTTCACATGGTTCCTAAACCTTGAAGGTTTAAACCCATTCTTCTTGAATCCCAATTTTCTCTCCTTTTTCTAATCCTTATGAGGTTCCACCTTGTGCTTGAATTGTTCATAGAAGTACCTTTCCTTCCTAATGGTGTCTTCTAGAGTATGGGTTCAACAAACTCAATTTTGTCTTGATATAATTGGGGTATCTTGCCAATGAATCATTGCATCTTCTCCTTTTCATCCTTGATGTAAGGCACATACCTCAACAACTAAATAATTTTGTTGACATATTCATCAATGGTGAGCTATCCAATTTTGAGTTCATAGAACTCCTTAGTACTTTCATCATAGTACCTTTCTGATAGGTACTTTTTCTTAAAATACTTTTCAAATTGTTTCCATGAAAATCCCTTCTCATGAATTCCTTTCACATTTCTAATCTCCTCCCACTAGATGGAGGCCTTTCCATTCAAGTTAAAGATGACTATTCATGCCTTTAAGTTCTCATAGTAGTCATGGAATTTGAAGTACTTATTTAGGTTGAGTAGCCAAGATTATGCTTCTTCCCCCTTCTTAATATATCCATCAAAAGTGGGTGGTTTTGATTTCTTAAATGCTTCAGGGTCATGGCTCCTGGAATGTTTCTCCCTCTTTCTTTTCCTCTGAGAATGTAAAATAGTCTTACTGTTAGACAATTCATTGGAGTTGTCAATTCCCTCACTAGAGGATTCTTTAGTTGAATCCTTGATGTCAACATGTCTCTTGGTTCCATGTTGGGCCTTCTTTGAGGTGCTTCTTCTTGTGTTGCCATTTCCAGGGCCATGCTTTTGTATCTCAGGTGGACTTTGGGTTCCCTTAGTATTAGGTCTATCCACGTTACTGGCCATAGCTCCATGTTGAAGTTTCCTCTGTATGTCTGATAAGATTTGCAGTAGGACTGCATTTATTTCAATTTTCTTTTATTGTTCTCTCATGAGTCTCTCATTGTCTTCTTTAAATCTTTGTAATTACACCATAAGGATTCTTACAGTTTCAGGAAAATCTATAGGGGTTTCCACCAACCTCTCAAAATAATCTTCTTCTCTATTGTGGGAGTTTACCCCCCACTCATGGTGTGCCACCATTCCTTTTGTTGTAGTTTTCCTTGTTTTCCACTGACTATTTAAGTGCTGATAACAACATTTTCTGTTAGTTAGCTATCCTAATTTTTTTTTGAACAACACAGGTAAAAAAAAAATTGTAAGGTAAAATTATCTTCAATATTCCACATATAACAAAAATATGCAGTTCATATTTAGAATATGTAAACATCATAAGGTCTCACTCTTTTTTGTAGTAAAACTTAAGTAAGCTCTTACAGGTGGGCAGGGTAGAGTGCCTTGCCCCTTCAAGTTTTCTATTAAAGTTTGTTCTTTTCTTTCATGATACCAGGTAGGCCAAGTGTTGTTTCCTGCTATGATAGAAATATTTCACACACCCGATCCCCTAAGTAACCTTTCAAAATATGTGGCATAAATTTTCACTTCCCTAAATCTTCCTAAATCCTTCGAATAAGCATGCCATCGCCTTTTTCTCACCGATATATTTCCAATGACTATAACCTTGTTTGGACTCAAGCTCTGGTTTAAAATTTATGGTCCTTCGAAGTTTTCAAGACGTCATTAACCAATGACCATCCTCTTCACCATGTAGAATCCACATATCCTCACTCCCCCCATACCATCCAACATGGCACTGCTATAACCTAGGTCACCACCTTGGTGGTGACGGGGCTGCTGGTTGTAGGGGGTATCTCGCAGTCTTCATGGAAATCGAACCTCCAACCCTTCAATATTCTTACATAGGTATAAACATTCCTGGAGACCCAAATTCCTGGAGACTCTCACCACTCTAGGATATATGGTGGATTTATATCCACCCTTATATCCAACGGTTGGGATCTATCTGCACTTACCCATAACCTAAAGTTAACAAAGGGGAAGTGGGTCCCACCTTGACTCATATCCCATACCACGACACCATGTGGACCTACCTAGTCATGCCCCATCACTATGTCATATGTGGGCCCACCCAATTAGGGCTTGAATTTTTAGTGAGGGAGGTTTGATGCTTTGGTGCTTCGGCATGTACCACAGCCTCCCATATCCTAAAATCTCCTAGAGCATCGGAGTCCTGAAGTTTCAAAGTTCAAGACTCCCGGAGAGGGTCGAACACATGTAATTAACTTAAGGCTTATAACGAGATTTATTTAATCCCACTGAGTGATTAATCTTCGGCCTTCAAGCCAAATCTTAGGTTACATTCTACCGCGAAGTCCTGAAGTCCCGAAATCTCCCAAGTCCGACAGACCATCGATCTAAGATCCTTTGGGATCCTTCTCGACCACTCGATCGAGGGTAGTTGAAGGATAGAATAAGTGAGAGTAATGAATGAAAACAAAAGGTAGCCACTCCATTGTGACCACTTCAAAAGGGTTGGAAGGTTGGGAGATTCCAAGAGTCGTGAAGTCACATTGTCATGAACTCCCTCGAACCATCCGATCAAGTGGAAAATTTGGGTATCATCCTCACTATTGAACCCATAAGAGGAAAATTATGAGGATCATGCTGTTGATCTATGATCATGATCAACAATGAAGGGAATACCCACTATGAAAATTTGGTAGGAGCTTAATGATAAGGAGGGTATCATGATATAGGTACAAGACCACCATTTATCGGTCAAGCCATCTGGTCACCATTCCAAACAGTTTCCTTCAACAAAAATTGGATGTTGTGAGGTTCCATCATCCTGAAGTCCTAGACCTTCAAAGTCCCAAACCTTCAAGGTTCTAAATCCTGAAGGGATTAGCTACTTTTGGGCATAGCGAAGGGTTCCAGGTCTTGGTCATATGGGATTTGTCAAGCACCGAGAGATACACTCTCAAATCATATCCGATATTGGTTAAGCCCATGGAATTGAGTCCATGGTCACTCAAAATAATGGTTTGAAGGAAGCATCTTTCTCCTACAGAACTTAGGATCTATAGTAGGGAAGGAAAATTTCAAGGGATTGACGAGTTTGGGATCGTCTTATAGAGTTCTTCTCGATTTTGGATTTGTGTATTCAATCCCTTGGTCATTCCATTGGGGAAATTAGTGCATATACATATTAAAAAAGAGGCCAAATCACCTTCTTCCTCGATTCCTTCCGAAACCCATTTATCACAAGTCTCCTTTGCTAGGTATGATTAACATGAAGCAATTGACATAATACAAGATTTAACTTTTACTTCAAAATTTCCTAGATTGCTAGGCCATCATAGCCACAAAGTCTACCATTCATTAAGATAAAAAATAATGCCATCATCTAGCTCAAGGAATTACATATTACAATAAAACAATCAAGGTAAAATAAAACTCATAGTCACACCTATCTGAAACTTGGAATTTAGTTGGCAACTACTGAAAAGGGTTCCCTTTTAAACCCAACCATATGAATAGTTGTTCTTGGAGTATTACCCAACTGGCCACCCCCTATATAGATCATGATGCCAAGAGAGGGATTCTTCTTGATCTCAGAAAGAACAAGGGACAAAGGTTACCCTCCCTTTCCCACAAGAACCTGACAGTCCAGTTCTCTATCCACAAAGAAAGGGAGTTTTCTATGATTTTTCACTCAATCAGTTCCAGTCCATTTATGAGCTTGATTAGAAAACACTATCCAAGCACTCCTATAACTAGAATAATTTATTCATAATTATCTTCCTTAGAAATAGAGAGCTTCGTTCACTCTTCTTCTTCTTCTATTGGTCCTCTAGACCCCTTTGTGTGTCTTCTATCTATGATTATTTTTTTCTCTACCCACGAGTTCCCTTCATTTTCTTGCCTTCCCTCGTAAGATTTCGTGGGTTATGTCAGGAAATTTTTAGATGGTACTATTCCCATATCCCTCATTGACTCTTCAGGAAATACTTCCCAACTACCAGCCTGACTGGTAATTAATTTTTTCTGAGCCATAATACTATTTTGGAGTTTCGTGTTTATACCCAGTAGGGTACCGGCCTGGCAGGGGTCAACTCAACATTACTAGTTCCCCTACCATCCTTTCTCATGCATCATGATCTATCTGGAAACCCTCCTTAAACAATAATTCCACTAAATTCCTTTCATTTAATAACAAAATATATACATTAATTTCTATGGAAGGGTTCATTGTATGTCCAACATTCATATGGAAGATTTGTCTATAGTTTTGTTCACAATAATAATGATATTCACAATTTGGGAAACAAGGATGTTACATCCTGTGAGTTGTTCATGCTTTAGGATTAGACAATTGGCATTCCTCATTTGATATGGTCTACTGTGGTAATGTTTTTTTCCTATTTTTTTTTGAAAGCTTAGATGCAAGAGGCCAATTTTTTAGATTAGGCCCATACTTCATGGGCACTAGGGGTTTGTTTCTTTACCATTGGTATAGTGTCCCCCATTACTAAACTCCTATTTTTTTTTTTGATACCATTAATTTAAATGCGACACATCATGCTAAAAACACCCATACATTTATCAACAATAATTTAAAAGTGTGAATTTGTAAAATTAACATTCAAACACCCACATATAACATCTAAACACCTAAAGTAAGAGCACAACAAATAAATCCCACAATAAAATTCAACACATTGAGGATTTAACATGTATTTGACAACATTATGAATTTCAGAAAAATATAAATATGCATAATAACATACAGTTCACTCAACAACAAAGTTTATGCTCAACAATAAAATTCCATAAATAAGATCATAAAAACAGAGATAAAAAACTTATCTTTTAACAATAGATGCAAAACCAGTTGTAGAGGAAATACATTCCTCCCAACCATAGATTTCTACTCCAAATATCAACAAGAAATCTCCCTTGATATGGGGCTATGAATCCGCAAGAGAGGTTGTATATATTGTCCACTCACAACCCAAGACAAACCACAACAAGAAAATCCTTCTACAATTATCCTAATTCACCAAATATATTCCCCTCAACCTACACAACCAAAGGAATGGGATCCCCCTTCACTGCCGATAGACCCTCATGCCTTTTGATCTATAAACTGCCATGGATATTCCACTGGAATAGTTCATCACAGTAAATCTGATAAATAAAATTGAAATCTACACTATGAAGGTTAAATTCCTTTAGATTTGAGAATATTAGTTACTAATTTTATATTTATGCATGAAATAGATAAAATGTAGAAAACAGAGAAAAATAAAGTGCAATCCAATACCATTCACTTGATAACACAAAGATTTTCTATGGGAAACCATTACAAGTGAAAACCTAGTGATGCAGGCGAAGTCCCACCTGACACCCCGCAGGGTCTCTTCCCCTGACCTCCTACTCGCATGATCGATTAAATTCCCCTTTTGTAGAGCCGAAGAAGCTCTTTAGATTCCTGCTAGAATCACTGCTGTAAAATACCCGATCCACAGGTCCTTTTCCTCACCCTCACAGCCTTCAATACGTGACCGTGGTTATCCCCGATTCTCTATCGGGGTTCAGGGTTTCGGCGTTCCCGCTATCGAGAGTCACAGTCCTCTCGAATCCCCGATTTGTGATGAACTCCTTTCATGCACGAGCCCTCTTGAGCTTAGCTCCAGTCGCATACGACCATGTATCCACGACCGTGGCCTTACCTCCCCCGCAACCTTGCAACTCGCTACACCAAGATCTTGATCTTCCAACTTTCGACACCCGATGTGATGAAGTGCTGAGGCGTACGAGAGTTGAATTTTCAATGACCTCTACCTCACCGAGACTTCGCACCTCGCAGGATCGCGAATCTTGACGCTAATACTTCGGGCCTTCTCGCAGTGAGATCTTGAGGTCTTCATGCCACCTATATTCCACTCACCAGCTTCGCTATGGCCCACACAGTCCTACCCGAGATGTCGAAACTCGTGACCTCGTTCCCTCGTAACTTCCCAATTTTCGTAGCCAAATTCTAGAGTCTTCTCTTACGAGGTTTCGATGCACGATCCCACGTGTGGATCCAACTATCCTCCCGCGGTCCGGATCCAATGGTTATCCTCCTTCTCACTCCTCGCGTCCTCATGACTCTGAGTACCAAATGATTGGGCTTTTACCCTGCGAACTCTCGAGTTTGCGAGATCCCTCGATCTCTGACATGTGTCCTCTTCAATGGACGGTCCCGATCCTCTCGCCCCTTCGCCGCTTCGTGTCCTCATGCCTCACGACTTTGGACACCCAATGCTTTTGACTTCAACATGCAAACCTTGAGTTCACGAGATCTCTTGATCTCTGCCACCTGTCCTCTTAGATGGACGGCTCCAAATATCTCGCTCCTTCGTCGCTTCAAGTCCTCGCGCCTCGCGACTTAAACACAAAATTCTCAACCCTTCAACTTACGAGCTCCCGAGATGCGAGGTGCCACCTATCCACTTTCCGACTCCTGTGGCCCCCACACTATCCTCAGAATACCGATATCCCAAGATGACTTCAGCTAGGCCCCACAACACAGAGCTCTCGCCTCCTCGCCACTCGTGAAGTTGAATAACTTCCTCTTCCAACCTCCAATGCTCGAGTTCCCGATGTGGGTAATCTCGTGACATGCGTCCGCTCCCAACCGAATGGTCCAGATCTGTTCTCCTTGTGCGCTCCTCCTCCTGAGGCTAAACTATGTGCAACTTCTCCCGATCTGATGGCTTACGGGATTTTCGAGTGAGATCCAATGGCTGTCGGTCTCCTCCTACTGTAGGCTTCCCCCCAAGCTCCTCCTGGACGTAAACTCCTCAACGGTCCAAATTTCCTTTGCTGTCGATCTGATGGCTGACGCTACTCCCTCCAGAGCTTCTTCATTTTCTTCCCATCCTTGGAAGAATTTCGATTTCTCCAAGGCCTCAACCTTGGCTTCTTTCCTCTGTGAACTCCTCAGTCTCTGAGTTCACTGTGCGCATAAAAGCACTATCCTTTAGGAGCGTGTCTTTCTCGAACCCTTAAAGGATTCCGAGGTCTGTGCTCCTGCAGAGTCTTCTCATGCACACAACGTGCTATCCCTTATGAGATTTTATAAACACTCAGACCCCCTGAGGGATTTTATCCTTCTTCTCCTTCAGATGGAGAATGAAATAGATGCCCTCCTGGCTATCCTTCTGCTCAAGCCTATTCTTGAGTACTTTTGGGTATTCAGCAACCCAGTGAGAATCCCTCAGTCGATTCTTCCTCTAACTTTCAGAAATCAAAGAGTTCTCTTCTCCTGTGCCAACTGCACGCTTTCTCGATGCCCTCTTGGTGGAGTATCTTCTCTTGTGCACCACCGTACACACGCTCAATGCCCTCTTGGCAGAGCTTCTCAGAATCCTCAGTGATTCTGGTCCTCTGAACTCACAGCAGAGTTCCTTCCTCTGTGCACTCCTTGCACACACATGCTGAATGCCCACCTGACAGAGCTTCTCAGAACTCCTTAGAGCTTCTGACTTCTATATTCAAACTCTCAATAGAGTTCTCCCTTCAGCACCTCGTGCTTACACTCAATGCCCACCTGGAAGAGCTCCTACAGAATCCTCAGTGATCCTATCCGCAACTATGTTTCAGCTACACATCCTTACCTCCTGAGGTGTTCAACAACCTCATAGGTATTCTTCTCCCTAAGTTGTTGACTTCAGTCTTGTGCCTCAGTACGTATTTGTCTAAACCCACAGCGTTTAGAAATGCATCCTTTGTGCACCGGCTCTCAGAACCCTCAGCGTTCTGTCACACCCTCCTGGTATGAAGCCTCAAAGACCTTCAACCTGAAATCTAACACACTCCTACAGAACGCATCCACATAACATACATTCACATCATATATAAAGAACACACACAGACATGCATATAAGACAAAATAATGCAGGAAAAACTGCTCTGTTATATTAACAATGGAAAATTCCTGTATTTTACAATGGTGTTCCTCGAGCTCTCTCTGGCTCTCTCATACAACCTCATCTAACTCTAAATGAGATCTCCCAAAATCTCTTTTACCTGAGGGGCTCTTAGCACTTCCCTCCAGGTTCACCTACTCTAATAAATTACAATAAATGGGCTATCTAGTCTAGGATCGGATCTAGATCTCAGCCATTATTGGCATTAAACTCGATCCTACCTAATGCCTGCTCAAAGGCATGGATTTCATGGCTCACCAGCCTAGATAATTCAATTACATTCAATACAAATTCAAATGAGGCTATGCCCCCCTTTTAGCATATGAATGCATGCATGCTGAAGTGGTTGGCCGGCTGGCTGGCTGACATGGAGCGATGCTCCTCCATCATACTCCACAGCTGCAAAAATCATGAGCTTCTGCTCATGAGCTTCCCCTGTAGCTGTTTGGAAATCCCCCTGGATCCCAAATAAATCTTTGGAGCTTCCCGTATGCTCCACTCTGCTGCTGCTCTATTGCTGCTCCTTTCCTTCTGCCCAGATGTTCCCTGCTGGCAGTCTCTGCTGGTCCCAACATCAGCTTTCTGATATCTTCTATCACCTCATCCAGCTGCTTCAATGGATGGTTCTGCTCATGCAGTCTCCTTAGCTGCAAAATTTTTTGGCACATGGGAAGATTATCATGATCTCCCACGCCTTCCATTTCCAACTTCACGTGTTGGATGTGTATGCCCTGCACTTTTATCCTTTCCTCCAGGGCTTCAATCTGTTCCCACAGATCAGCAAAGCACATGCTATCCATGTCTTCTTCCTCTTCTTCTGCAACTTCCCATGTTGCAGTCTTTTTAGCTTCCTGGCTGAAAATATTGAGGCATTCCTTGGAATGCTCATCATCCTCTTCTTCGTCTTCTGCTTCTTCTTCTACTGTCATCTCCAATGCTACAACACTCTCAGCTTGCTGGCTGAAATTATTGAGACATTCCACCGAATGCTCATCTTCTTTCATTTCTACTTGGGCAGATTTCAAAGTCTGCTCCAATTTCCTTTTGACAGTCATCATTAGCGGTGACTATTCTTCTGCTACTGCTGCACCTGCAATACAACTTTCTGCCTCCTCCTGGGCAAATGGTAGGAATATCCCAATTCCCCCAATCATCAGAATATCATTCTAATCTTCATCCTCTGTCAGCTGCATTTGCTGATCTAAATTCTTCTCTGAATTTATGAGACTATCAGACAGTCTCACCTACTCTGTCAGCTCCTCTGTCTGATCTAAGTTCATCTGCTCATCCCTACCCACCTGGAAATATGGGATTCTTCCGCTGCTTCCCTGGCAGACCATGAGATCAACCGATCCCATCTTCATCAACACTCTTTACTGTATTGAACTCTCCTCTGAGTCCACGAGACTTTCAGACAATCTCGAATGTTCATTTCTGCCTACCTGACAGTTCAATATGCTTCCGCTGCCTCCCTGGTAGTCTTCGATGCTTCCACTACCCTCCTGGCAGTTTTCGAGATCCTCA
>JASDQU010104997.1:167724-196730 GCA_032191745.1 Picea mariana
TCATTCCCTCGCAAATTCGTGATTTTTGTGGCCAAATTCTAGAGTATTCTCTTGCGAGGTTCCGATGCATGATCCCACGTGCGGATCCAATGGTCCTCCTGCGGTCCGGATCCAATGGTTATCCTCCTTCTCGCTCCTCGCGTCCTCGTGACTCTAAGTACTAAATGCTTGGGCTTTTACCCTGTAAACTCCTGAGTTCGCGAGATCCCTTGATCTCTGACACGCGTCCTCTTCAATGGACGATCCCGATCCTCTCTCTCCTTTGCCGCTTCGCGTCCTCGCACCTCAGGAATTTGGACACCCAATGCTTGGGCCTTCAACATGCAAACCCTGAGTTCGAGAGATCTCTTGATCTCTGCCACTTGTCCTCTCAGATGGATGGCTCCATTTCTCTCGCTCCTTCACCGCTTTGCGTCCTCGCGCCTCACGACTTAAACACAAAATTTTCAACCCTTCCACTTATGAGCTCCCGAGATGCGAGGTGCCACCTGTCCACTTGCCAACTCCTATGGCCCCCACACTATCCTCGGAATACCGATATCCCGAGATGACGTCAGCTAGGCCCCACAACATGGAGCTCTCACCTCCTTGCCACTCATGAAGTTGAATAAATTCCTCTTCCAACCTCCAATGCCCGAGTTCCCGATGTGGGTTATCTCGTGACACGCGTCCTCTCCCAACTAAATGGTCCAGATCTGTTCTCCTTGTGCGCTCCTCCTCCTGAGGCTAAACTGTGCGCAACTTCTACCGATCCGACGACTTACGGGATTTCCGAGTGAGATCCAATGACTGTCGGTCTCCTCCTGCTGTAGGCTTCCCCCCGAGCTCCTCCTGCACATAAACTCCTCAACGGTCCAGATTTCCTTTGCTATCGATCTGATGGCTGACGCTGCTCCCTCCAGAGCTTCTTCGTTTTCTTCTCGTCCTTGGAAGAATTTCGATTTCTCCAAGGCCTCAACCTTGGCTTCTTTCCTCTATGAACTCCTCAGTCTCTGAGTTTTCCTGTGCGCATAAAAGCGCTATCCTTCAAGAGCTTGTCTTTCTCAAACCTTTAAAGGATTCCGACGTCTGCGCTCCTGCAGAGTCTTCTCATGCACACAGCGTGCTATCACTTCTGAGATTTTATAAACACTCAGACCCCCTGAGGGATTTTATCCTTCTTCTCCTTCAGATGGAGAATGAAATATATTCCCTCCTGGCTATCCTTCTGCTCAAGCCTCTTCTTGAGTACTTCTAGGTATTCAACAACCCAGTGAGAATCCCTCAGTGGATTCTTCCTCTAACTTTCAGAACTCAAAGAGTTCTCTTCTCCTATGCCAGCTGCACGCTTTCTCGATGCCCTCCTGGTGGAGTATCTTCTCTTGTGCACCACAGTACACACGCTCAATGCCCTCCTAGCAGAGCTTCTCAGAATCCTCAGTGACTCTGTTCCTCTGAACTCACAGCAGAGTTCCTTCCTCTGTGCACTCATTGCACACACATGCTCAATGCCCACCTGACAAAGCTTCTCAGAACTCCTCAGAACTGTTGACTTCTATCTTCAAACTCTCAACAGAGTTCTCCCTTCAGCACCTCATGCTTACGCTCAATGCCCACCTGGCAGAGCTCCTACACAATCCTCAGTGATTCTGTCTGCAACTTTTTTTCAGCTACACAACCTTACCTCTTTAGGTGTTCAGCAACCTCACAGGTATTCTTCTCCCTGAGTTGTTGACTTCAGTCCTGTACCTCAGCACGTCTTTGTCTGAACCCACAATGTTCAGAAATGCATCCTCTGTGCACCGGCTCTCAGAACCCTCAGTATTCTGTCACACCCTCCTGGTATGAAGCCTCAAAGACCTTCAACTAGAAATCAAGCACACTCCTACAGAATGCATCCACATAACATACATTCACAACATATACAAAGAACACACACAAACATGCATATAATACATAATAATGTAGGAAAAACTGCTCTGTTATATTAACAATGGCAAATGCCTGTATTTTACAATGGTGTTCCTCGAGCTCTCTCTGGCTCTCTCATACAACCTCATCTAACTCTAAATGAGATCTCTCAAAATCTCTTTTACCTGAGGGGCTCTTAGTGCTTCCCTCCAGGTTCACCTACTCTAATAAATTACAATAAATGGGCTATCTAGTCCAGGATGGGATCTAAATCTCAGCCATTCTTGGCATTAAAGCCGATCCTACCTAACGCCTTCTCAAAGGCACAGCTTTCATGGCTTACCAGCCTAGACAATTCAATTACATTCAATACAAATTCAAATGAGGCTGCTCCTCCCTTTTAGCATATCAATGCATGCGCGCTGACGTGGCTAGCTTGCTGGCTGGCTGACATGGAGCGATGCTCCTGCATCACCTAGCTACAAGGTGAGGCTTGTTTGCTCTCTTTTATCTGGTATGGAAATAATGAAAGTAAAAAATAGAATGCACTCTCTATGAAGTTACCTGAGACATGTGTCCTATTAGGATACTACAAAACATTAACCCCCTCTATTATGCTCTCTAACTTCTATTGGAAATATTGTTTTCATTGATGTCAAATATAGGGGGAGACTATGAATGTCTCTTTGCATTGATGATTTTTTGTGTACACTAATTGATAAGTAGCATGAGTGAATGAGGGTTCTATGTGGTTACCTTGAGTCATGAATGAAGGTGAGATGATTGTGTGTGAACAATCAACTCAAATGAATTCAGTTTGCATAGGTATGAGAAGAGTTGTGTGATTGTAAGATGAATGAGATGACCCTGTTGAAGAGAAATAGAGGGACGAGATACTCAGAATGGGTAGAAAACCTTGTGCCCGTCAGGAAAAAGAACGGATATATAAGGCTCTTTGTAGACTTCCAGAATATAAACAAATGTTCTCTGAAAGATAATTATCCATTACCAAAGATGGATTATATCTTACAAAAGGTTTTTGGTGCAAAAAGAATTTCTATGCTAGATGGATATTTAGGGTACAATCAAATATCAGTAATGGAAGAAGACAAAAAGAAAACAGCTTTTACCACTCCATGGGGCACCTTTATGTACGAAAATATGCCTTTTAGGTTAATGAATGTTGGGGCTACATTTCAAAGAGCTATGGATATAACTTTCATTGGTGAGAAAGATAGGTTTGTGGTAATTTACCTTGATGACATCACTGTATTTTCAGCATCAGATGAAGATAATTTACATCATTTGAATCAGACCTTTAAGAAATGTAGGAAGTACAACATATCACTTAATCCCAAAAAATCACATTTTTCCATGGAGGAAGGTAAGCTTCTTGAACATATTGTTTCGCCTGAAGGAATTAAAATAGATCCAAAAAGAGTAAAGGCTATTTAGCTAATCAACATTCTGAGAAATAAAAAGTCCATTCAGTCCTTCATTGGTAAGATTAATTTTTTGAGAAGGTTTATACCTAACTTTGTAGAGATTGTCAAATACATCACTAATATGCTGAAAAAGGATGCATAAATTAAGTGGATATTGGAGGCAAGAGAATCCTTTGAAAAGATCAAGCAGGCTATTGTTCAGGCACCTGTTCTAATTAGCCCATATTTTTCAAAGGAGTTCATAATTTTTTCATTTGCATAAGAAAATACCATAGCCATTGTTCTTCTGCAAAGCAATGAACAAGGTCATGAGCAACCTATCTCATTCTTTAGAAAAACTCTCAGGGATTCTGAAATGAAGTATGATCTAATAGAAAAACAGGCTTATGCCTTAGTGAATGCTTTAAAATATTTCAGAGTATATATTCTTCAATCAAAAATTATTGCTTATGTCCCAAGTAGTGCAGTCAAAGAAATATTGGTTCAGCCTGATTGTGAAGGTAAGAGGGGGAAGTGGATAACAAAAATCTTGGAATATGATATCACCATAAAGCCTACCCAGCTGATAAAGGGACAAGATCTCGCCAAATTGATGATGGAATCCAATTACAAAGAAATTGGATTATACCATCTTTCAGATATGACACAGGACTCTTCTGTTAAGATTGAAGAAAATGATTTACAAATAAACAACAAATATGCTTCTTCAGAATGGTATAAGGACATCATGTTTTTCTTGATGAATTTTCAATCTCCCCCATAATTAGATCAATTAAAATAAATATCATTAAAGTTGAGAGATGTAAACTATTGCATTATTGATTAGACCCTGTTTTAGAAAGATCCCAATAGTTTTCTATTAAGATGTGTGGATGAAAAAGAGGCTAGACAAATCTTTCAAGATTTGCATCATGTTGTTTGCGGAGGGCATCATCATTGGAAGGAAACTGCCCTCAAAATCTTGAGAGGAGGCTATTACTGGCTAGTTCTATTCTCAGATATTTTTTCTCAGGTAGGGGCATGTGAACCCTATCAGAAATTTGTCGGAAAACAGAAACTTGTATCCATGCCTCTGAAACCAATCATTGCACACAGAACATTCCAACAGTGGGGATTAGATTTCATAGGAGAAATTAGTCCCACTTCATCAAGGCAACATAGATGGATTCTTACAGCCACTGATTACTTTAGAAAGTGGATAGAAGCAATTCCGACTCGAAATACTATAGACAAGGTAATCATGGAATTTCTAGAGGGATATATTTTTTTCTAGGTTTGGTTGTCCTAAAAACTTGGTCACTGATAATGCACAGGATTTTAAGTCGAATTCCAATCTTGAATTATGCAATAAATACAATATAAAATTGGTTCATTCTACTCCCTACTACCCCCAGGGAAACAGGTTGGCTGAATCTTCCAATAAGACACTGGTAAGGATTATCAAAAAGTTGCTGGCAGAAAATAAAAAAGCATGGGATTCTAAGTTGAAATTTGCTTTATGGGATGATCGCATCAACAACAAGAAAGCTATTGGGATATCTCTTTTCTAGATGGTGTATGGCACATAAGCTATCCTTCAAACTCAATTGGGCCTACCAGTTTTGAAATTTTTGCAAGAAGAACAGGAAGAACCGAATGATGTACAAAGAAGGATTTTTCAGCTCATTGAAGTTCAGCAGGCTAGAGAACAGGTTAACCAGAAAGTTGTTTCTCATCAGAACAAAATCAAATCCACATTTGATAAAGGAACCAAGAAAGATGTTTTTTATTGAGATGGGATGCCAGGAGAGAAGATAAAGAAAAACATGGAAAGTTTGATAATCTGTGGTATGGTCCTTTTAGGATAACCAAGGTAATGAACAACAACACTTTCCTCCTTCATAATTTAGATAACATTGAAATTTTTGGGGGCCCAATGAATGGGAGGTTCTTGAAGCATTATTTCATCAAAAGGTACGGCAGGTTAGAGTTAGTACAGTAGGTTTTCTTTCAATAAAGACTCCATATACCCAATGGACTTGTTTTTATAGTTATGCGGAGAATAAAATACAGACAGTCACAGGGAAATGAATGAATCAGAGATAAAGGAAAGGCAATGATCTGCAGTTCTTGGATTTTAGTATCAAAACTCCATCCCCAGAAGGAGCCAATGTTAGTCTCTACTTTTTTCTTGGTTTAATTAAGAAACCCTTGTCCTAAAACCCTCCTTACCCATCCCTCATTTTTCGTTTTCAGCTATTTTCATTTTTTAGATTTTTGATATTTCATGGTTTGCATTAAAATTTTTGATGATTTATTTGAGTTTTGATTATGAAAAACATGGTTTAAACTAGAAGTGTCTCCTTTATGCCTTTGGAATTTCAAATTTTAAGTTGTCAAAATGCGCTACTGGAATAAGCCTATTCCTATAGCGCCAAATAATCATGCCATAACGTGCGCCTACTATGCCGATTTAGTTATGATAACGAGATCATGAGCTAAGAGTTTGTTTGTTCCCCACAAGAATTTGGTAGTCATCTTTAAATCCAACATGTTTAGAACATAATCGCTATACACACGCGTAGGGTTCATTTCAAAATCCCCTGTTATTTAATGATTATTATGTGATCAGTTTGAGTTGTTTTAAGTTCAACCCTGCAGGAAGAAATACAGGCATCCATTCAAAGCATCAGGCATATCAGCAATTCCAGGAAGGAAATTCGGAACCCGAAGGTGTTAGTTGCAGATTTGAGTTGAAATGGCACCAAAGCGTAGTGGACAAGTGGCCAGAATCAAACCAGAAGGTGTTGAACTCCTTGAAGCCTACCCTCAAATGGCTCAAAGATTCAGAGATGCCGGGTCGTTTGAGTTCCTCACTACATTTCAAGGATATGACGAATGGGTCTCCATGGAATTTGCTTTGAGTTTTGATGGTCATGAAGTTGAAATCAAAAAAATGTTGATGTTGGTGACAGAGAAGACTATAGCCAAGGCTTGCAGGCTCATGGTTGGAGGGGAAAGATGGTGGAAGAAGGAACACGTGGTCACTAAGTTTGTGAATCAATTCCTCCTTCCAGAGAAGCAGAATCTGGATTGGAGAAGGGGAATTCCTCGCAGCTGGGTCCTACCCGAATGGCACACTGCCCTGGTGGTGATTCACAGATACATCACCTGCGAAGGGAGTTTTTCTCTTATCTACATCTATCATATCAGAATATTGATGCATCTAAATGGTGACTACCCTTTAAAAATTCCTTATTTCATGCTTAAAAGTTTGACAAAAATGTCCAAGAAGGTACAATCTATTTCCACTAATGCCAAGGGCAGTTTGTTCCATCAAGTCCTGATTAAAACCCTAGTAATGTATGCCCTAAATGAACTACAAAAGCCCTAGAATTGGCTCACGAAATCCTTAAAACCTGTTGTTCAATCAAATAAGTCAAAAAAGGGCAGAAGGAGGAAAACTGTTAAACAAAGCCGAGATGTTGCTGATGAAAACCCTGTAAAAGATGAATCTTCTGATATCAAGGTAACTAAAAAGAGAAGAAGTAAAAGACCTAGATGGGAGCCCGAACATGAGGTGCTTCCTGGGGAAGATGTCAAAGCAGAGACATAGTCAAAAAATGATCTTCTCTCTCAAACTGCAGTCAAGACTGAAATGCCATCCACCAGCAAAAAGAACATTGCAGTCAAAGGAAAAAGGAAAAAGGGTGCATGTGTATCACAAAAACCTTGGAGAAATTCAACCAGGGCTACTAATAAGTATAGACTGAACTCAAAATCAATGTTCAATCCTACCATTAAAGAAGAAAACACCATAGTCATAGATGATGATTCTGAGGAGGTTGAAACAAGCACCAGGAAAAAAGCAACGAAGACTCCTTTTCCCAAGAAATCTGTCAGCAAAGGAAAAGGAAAAATTACACCACCTATAGGCCCTATAACAAGAGCTTCAAATAGATTAGCTAAGGCTAAAGAGATGGCTAAAGGCATCAGTAAATTCCATGAAGAAACACAAGATTACATGGAATATTCAGATTACTTACCAGATGTACCTGGAGCTATGGATTCATCAAGTTCTGAAGAAGAACATAGCTCAGAATTGATTTCAAAATATCAGGTTAAAGCCAAAGAACCTAGTGTTACTTTAAATCTGAATGAAACTACACCCTCTGAAGATTGTTCAGGATTCGGGGTCAAGATAAGAACTGATAAAGAAAAGATTAAAGAATTTCAGAAAACCATAAAACAGTTAAAGAAGGAAAAGATGCAGGTAAAATAGTGGAATGCTCACCAGCAGGAAATAATTCAAAGTCTTAAAAAGAAGAAGACAGAGCAAAGGGCGCTACTTAAGGAACTTAGGGAAATCAATTTTAGACTTTACTGGCACAATGTTGTGTTAACCACAAAGCTCAAGCAGAAAAATGCCAAAGCCTCTGCTGCGATTTTATCTCAAAGGTAACATGAAGATTGGTTACAATTTTGTTTAAAGGTGCTCCAAGAGATATGGCAAATAATAATCATTTTGATCAAGGGGATGCTAAGATATCGATATGCTTTATAGAGTAAAAAAAAAACTCTATTTTGTAGAGTATTGCTGGCAATGTTTGTTATATTAAGTTGTTGAGCTGTGGACTATTTTGGAAATAGTAGCTCATTTTTTAGTGACATAATTTAGGATCTGGATACTCTTTGATTCTAGTCATTTAAAGCTGTCCTAGATAGTAGGATCTGTTAGTTTCATAGTTGTTTTAAATAGACATAAGACATACCTTATGGAGGTCGAAAATTTGGAGATCTATATAGAATTTTTGTGGAGATTATTGTAAAGGCATGTATGTTCAATTGACACTTAATAACAAAGACATATGGATGGTTAGACCTTCTCTTTTCTACTCTATTATTTAATTTTCATGCTTGAATTTATTATTCAAATTGCAATGCTTTTGGTTCTTGAATGTTAATTTATACAGTGAAGTTTTTGCAGTAGAGATAATTTTACAGTAATGATTTCAAGCTGATACCCCTGTTTCTTTATAATATATTGAAACCAAACTTTGTGAAATTGACAGATTGAATATTTCACTTTATTTTTCTTGCATTGGTTTACTCCATCTATGTATCTACCTATTATTCAGCCAATGGGATATGCAATGTTTTAATCTTGATTTTCATGCCATGCTGTAATATTGACCCAATTTTCAACCATTATACCAAAACCAAATCATAAAACCCTCAAAAATACTTTGTAATAAAATCAATGATGCCCTAGCTTGCCCTTACCAGTCGAGTGCAACTTTAGGGACTAACATTTTTGGCGCCGTTGCCAGGGAGCGAAGAAACGAAGATAAATTCCCTATGGAAACGACAAGTTTAGATTCAGATCTTGATGGTGAACAAGATTTTGGACATTTTCTAAAGACTGTGATTATTCACCTGGTGACTCCTCTGTAGTAATTCTGTCTCCTAAGAAAGAAGGGAAAGGACCTAAAATTCCAAAAAATCCTCCACCATCAAATAAGAGACTAGTAACAAGGAAAAATCCAGATCTTGAGCCTGTAGCAGAAGTGCCAGACCCTGAAAAAATACTAAGAAAGCCTAAAGTTCTTCCTGGTCAGTATTCACATTCAAAAGGGAAATTATCTTTAGAAAGTTCTCAGGAAGAATCTTTTGAAATCATTAAAACCGAGGCAAGTGAATATTTGAAACCTGAAAGTGAAAATAAGCATGTTGTTAAGTGTGATACAGTTTCATTCCCAACAAATGTTTCAGAATTAAGTTCAGAACAAAGGAAGTTTCTTATTGAGCTTATTAAACAGGAATTTCCATACTTGTTGTCTGAAACTGGAGATTTGAGAGTTCTCAGCACAAGTATCAAGAGTGAAACAAAGACTTCTGCATCATCTTGTGAATCTTCCTCACTTGAAGATTTCAAAACACATTATTATTGTTTTGATAATCCTCTTTTTCTCAGTCCATTAGTTGATTAAAGTCCAGAAGAGAAGTCTACATCTATTGAAAGACAAGGCTAAGAGACAATACATATAAATTGTAAAACACAAGGGATTGTTTCACCCACAACATCATCAATCTTGCTTATTCCCCAAAATCCAAACACAACTAATATGGCCGCAGACAGAATGGACCAAATAGTTGTAGCTAGGTATGGCCCTTTGATACTTCCTCAAGTCATGTATGATTTTCCACCAAATGATTATATGAGATATTTGCCCAGATTTAATGGAGAAGGATCGGTTACTACTGTAGAACATTTGAATTCATTTTATAGTTTTGCAGACAATTTTAATGTAGATCATGTTGATGTATGGATGAGATTATTCGTGCAAAGTTTAGATGGGGAAGCAAGAAAGTGGTTCAAAAGTTTTCCTGCTAACTCAATAGCTGATATTATAGCTTTAGATGAGGCTTTTCTAAATTGATGGTTAGATAAAAAATATTTTCAGTATTACCTTACTGAATTTGGTGCTTTAAGAAGGAAACAAGGAGAATCAATTCCTGATTTTACCAAAATGTTCAACCTGATGTACGGCAAAATTCCAGAAGAGATAAAACCTTCAGAGGCATCAACCAAAATCACATTTGCCAATGCATTCGATGTTGAATTTTCCTTATTGCTTAGGGAAAGGAGAGCCACTACCCTCATCCTAATGCAAGATCCAGCTATTGAGGTGGAATCAAACATATTAGCAGCAGACAAATTGAAATCCATAAGTGACAGAGATAGAAAAAAGCAAAAAGAAGAGCTTCCTTCATCTTCTAATTCAGCATTCGATATTAAAATGGATGAAATGACAAAGATGTTGAAAACTTTGAATTTTGAGATGGAAATGTTGAAGATGGAACAAAAACAGCCCAATAGACCTGCACAAGAGGGCGGATATAGAAATCCCAATCAATTCAGGAGACCAAACAATGTACCCGATATTTTACCAAGAGAAAGAAAAAATCAAGTTGACCAAAAGGTATTACCTCCTTTTCAGAATAATGCAGTAGATGAGGAGGAAGATAATGATGGTACAGAAGAAGACTCTGCAGTTCACTTGACTGATTCTAAATCAATCCCTTTACATGTAACACATCAAGAATATGAAGATACTTTGATTGCAAATCAATTTGAGGAAGGGGATGAAGAGGATATTGTTCAGCATGAACCCACAGGGAAAAGATACAATCTCAGATCTGGTTCTCAGGCACCTAAAGTAGACATACCTATTTCTACAAAGAAAGCCAGTACTCCAGGAAAGACAGGGGCAATCAAAGGTGTTCCTAATATTCAAACAGAACATTCATTAAAGCAACTTGTCAAAGATAGCACTGCTGATATAAGGGAACCAGATAAAAATGTCTCTGCTTTCAATCTTGAACATGAAATCAACAAAATTAAAATTCCAGTACCATTATTAGAACTTTTGAAAATAGAACCATTCAGAAAAACTATCCTTAAGGCTCTAGAAGCTCCAGCTAATGTCACTTTCTCAGATACAGTCAACCTGGAAGATGAAAATCCTGTTATTACTATTGGCCCTCACATTGAAGAAAAAATTGATGCCTCTCCACCTTTCTACATTTCACTAAATATTCATGACAAGATACTGCACAGTTTCTTAATGGATTCTGGTGCTTCGCATAATGTCATGCCTAAGGTGGTGATGGAAGAATTAGGGTTAGACATTACTAGACCATATCATGATCTATATTCTTTTGATTCCAAGAAAGTAAAATGTCTTGGACTTATGAAAGATGTGGTTATAACTCTTTCCCAATTACCTATGAAGAGTGTGGTGTTAGATGTTATCATGGATGACATACCACCAAAATGTGGGATGCTTCTTTCAAGATTTTGGGCTAAAAAGGTAGGTGGCACTCTGCAGATGGACCTAATCTATGCAACCATACCTTCTTTTGGTGGTGAACAACAGAGGTTATACAGAGAAGTCAGACTGGCTTATTTGGTAAGTGATCATGATAATCCCACTAATCACCCTATATATGCTATAGAATATGATCTTGGCTCTTATATTTTTCATATGGATGAGGAAATGGCAGAGGTATCCGTCAGAAATTCAATAACTACAGTAAGAAATAGTGAAGATCATTTGGTTTGGAAAATGTATTTTGATGGGGCTAGTTCTAATGAAGGTTCCGGAGCTGGTATTGTCTTCATTTCCCCCACCAAGGAGGTTATTCTAATGTCATATAAACTTGAATTTGACACCACTAATAATATCAGTGAGTATGAAGCTTTGTTGTTAGGATTGGAAGCTGCAAGAGACATGGGAATAGATGAGTTGTCTATTTTTGGAGATTCTGAACTTATTGTTCACCAGGTTAGAAACATATATCAAACCAAGCAGCAAAGACTGAAACAATACATAAATGAGGTGTGGGATTATATAGATAACTTCTTCTTGGCATTTAATATTACTTTTGTTTATAGGGATTTAAATCAGCAGGTTGATTCTTTGGCATTTGCAGCAAGCAATTTTAAAACTCCGATGTTTCCTAATCTGAAGTTTCAAATTGAAGTCAGACATAGACCTTCAATCCCGGATAATATGAAACATTGGCAGGTTTTTAAAGATGATGAGGAAATTCAGAGATTTATGAAAACCATTGAGGAGTTTTCTAACATTTTAATTGATCAAGATGATGAAGAAGCAGCAACAGAGATACACACTGCAGAAATTCTTCAAGATACTATTGCTGGTCACAAGATCATTGAATTGAAGAAAAACCATTTGCCTAAGGTTTTGGTTCCATTAGAAAGACTGTTCGATCACAATGATGTCTCCAACAAGGCTGTTATCCAAACAAAAGAAACATACATAGAAGACTGTGACATTAGTTCATATGTAAATCCTAGGTTGCTAAAAGTATCCAGGAAACTATCAAAAAAGCAGAAGGAAGCATATATTGAATTAATGAAACAATATTCAGATATATTCGCCTAGTCTTATGAATATTTGAAAGTGTTTGATACATAAATTATTCAGCATAAAATCCCTCTAAAACCGGGATCAAAATCTGTAAACCAGAAAGTCAAGCAATTCAATCCTTTACTATTACCAATAATAGAAAAGGAATTGAATAGGTTGCTAGAAGCAAAAATCATAGTGCCATTAAGATACTCAGAATGGGTAGAAAACCTTGTTCCCGTCAGAAAAAAGAACAGAGAGATAAGGCTCTGTGTAGAATTTTAGAATCTTATAGGTGTTCTCTGAAAGATAATTATCCATTACCAAATATGGATTATATCTTACAAAAGGTTGTTGACGCAAAAAATATTTCTATGCTAGATGGATATTCAGGGTACCTACAAATATCAGTAATGGAAGAAGACAAAAAGAAAATAGCTTTTACCACTGCATGGGGCACCTTTATGTATGAAAAGATTCCTTTTAGGTTAATGAATGTTGGGGATACATTTCAAAGAGATATGGATATAGATTTCATTGGCGAGATATACAGGTTTGTGGTAATTTACCTTGATGACATCATTGTATTTTCAGCATCAGATGAAGATCATTTACAACATTTGAAGCAGACGTTTGAGAAATGCAGGAAGTACGACATACCACTTAATCCCCAAAAATCACATTTTTTCATGGAGGAAGGTAAGATTCTTGGACATATTGTTTCACCTGAAGGAATTAAAATAGATCCAGAAAGAGTAAAGGCTATTCAGCTAATCGACATTTCGAGAAATAAAAAGTCCATTCAGTCCTTCATTGGTAAGATTATTTTTTTGAGGAGGTTTATACGTAACTTTGCAGAGATTGTCAAATACATCACTGATATGCTAAAAAAGGATGCATAAATTAAGTGGATAGCAGAGGCAAGAGAATCCTTCGATAGATCAAGCAGGCTATTGTTCAGGCACATATTCTAATTAGCCCAGATTTTTCAAATGAGTTTATAATTTTTTCATTTGCATTAGAAAATACCATAGTCGTTGTTCTTCTACAAAGAAATGAACAAGGTCATGAGGAGCCTATATCATTCTTTAGAAAAATTATCAGGGATTTTGAACTGAAGTATGATCTAATAGAAAAACAGGCTTATGCCTTAGTGAAGGCCTTAAAATCTTTCAGAGTATATATTCTTCAATAAAAAGTTACTCCTTATGTCCCAAGCAGTGCAGTCAAAGAAATATTGGTTCAACCTGATTGTCAAGATAAGAGGGGGAAGTGGATAACAAAAATCTTGGAATATGATATCACCATAAAGCCTACCCAGTTGATAAAGGGACAAGGTCTTGCCAAATTGATGATGGAATCCAATTACAAAGCAATTGGATTATACCATCTTTCATGTATGACACAGGACTCTTCTGTTCAGATTGAAGAAAATGATTTACAAAAAAAGAACAAATATGCTTCTTTAGAATGGTATATGGACATCGTGTTTTTCTTGCTGAATTTTCAATCTCCCCTAGAATTAGATAAATCAAAATATAGATCATTAAAGTTGAGAGCTGTAAACTATTGCATTATTGATCAGACCCTGTTTTTTAAACATCCCAATAATTTTCTATTAAGATGTGCGAATGAAAAAGAGGCTAAACAAATCTTTCAAGATTTGCATCATGGTGTTTGCGGAGGGCATCATCATTGGAAGGAAACTGCCTTCAAAATCCTGAGAGTAGCCTATTACTGGCTAGTTCTATTCTCAGATATTTTTGCTCAGGTCAGGGCATGTGAACCCTGTAAACATTTTCTGGAAAACAGAAACTTGTATCCATGCCTCTGAAACCAATCATTGCACATGGACTGTTCCAACAGTGGGGATTAGATTTCATTGGAGAAATTAATCCCACTTCATTAGGGCATCATAGATGGATTCTTATAGCCACTGATTACTTTACAAAGTGAATAGAAGCAAATTCGACTCGAAATACTATAGACAAGGTAATCATGGAATTTCTAGAGGGATATATTTTTTCCAGGTTTGGCTGTCCTAAAAAGTTGGTCACTGATAATGCACAGGATTTTAAGTCGAATTCCATGCTTGAATTATGCAATAAATACAATATCAAAATTGGTTCATTCTACTCCCTACTACCCCCTGGGAAACGGCTTGGCTGAATCTTCCAATAAGACACTGGTAAGGATTATAAAAAAGTTGCTGGCAGAAAAGAAAAAAGCATGGGATTCTAAGTTGAAATTTTCTTTATGGGCTGATCGCGTCAACAACAAGAAAGTTATTGGGACATCTCCTTTCCAGATGGTATATGGCACATAAGCTATCCTTCCAACTCAATTGGGCCTGCCAGTTTTGAAATTTTTGCAAGAAGAACAGGAAGAACCCAATGATGTACAAAGAAGGATTTTTCAGCTCGTTGAAGTTTAGTAGGCTAGAGAAAAGGTTAACCAGAAAGCTGCTACTCATCAGAAAAAAATCAAGGCCACATTTGATAAAGGAACCAAAAAAGATGTTTTTTATTGAGATGGGATGCTAGGAGAGAAGATAAATAAAAACATGGAAAGTTTGATAATCTGTGGTATGGTCCTTTCAGGATAACCAAGGTAATGAACAACAACACTTTCCTCCTTCATAATTTAGATAACATTGGAATTTTTGGGGGCCCAGTGAATGGGAGGTTCTTGAAGCATTATTTCATATAAAGGTATGACAGGTTAGAGTTAGTACAATAGGTTTTCTTTCAATAAAGACTCCATATACCCAATAGACTTGTTTTTATAGTTATGCAGAGAATAAAAGACAGACAGTCACAGGGAAATAAATGAATCAGAGATAAAGGAAAGGAAATGGTCTGCAGTTCTTGGAGTTTAGTATCAAAAATCCATCCCCAGAAGGAGCCAATGTTAGTATCTACTTTTGTCTTGGTTTAAGTAAGAAACCCTTGTCCTAAAACCCTCCTTACCCATCCCTCATTTTTTGTTTTCATCTGTTTTCATTTTTTAGATTTTTGATATTTCATGGTTTGCATTAAAATTTTTGATGATTTATTTGAATTTTGATTATGAAAAACATTGTTTAAACTATAAGTGTCTCTTTTATGCCATTGGAATTTCAAATTTTAAGTTTTCAAAATGCGCTACGGGAATAAGCCTATTCCCGTAGTGCCAAATAATCATGCCATAACGTGTGCCTTCTATCCCGATTTAGTTATGATAACGATATCATGAGATAAGAGTTCATGTGTTCCCCACGAGAATTTGGTAATCATCTTTAAATCCAACATGTTCAGAACATAATCGCTATACGCATGCGTAGGGTTCATTTCAAAATCCCCTGTTACTTGATGATTATTATGTGATCAGTTCGAGTTGTTTTAAGTTCAACCCTGCAGGAAGAAATACAGACATCCATTCAAAGGATCAGGCATATCAGCAATTGCAGGAAGGAAATTCGGAACCCGAAGGCGTTAGTTGCAGATTTGAGTTGAAATGGCACCAAAGCATAGTGGACAAGTGGCTAGAATCGAATCAGAAGGTGCCAAACTCCTTGAAGACTACCCTCAAATGGCTCAAAGATTTAGAGACACCAGGTGGTTTGATTTCCTCACTACATTTCAAGGATATGATGAATGGGTCTCCATGGAATTTTCTTTGAATTTCGATGATCATGAAGTCGAAATTGAAAAAATGTTGATGCTGGTGACAGAGCAGACTATATCCAAGGCTTGCAGGCTCTTGGTTGGAGGGGAAATATGGTGGAAGAAGGAACACGAGGTCACTGAGTTTGTGAATCAATTCCTCCTTCCAGAGAAGCAGAATCTGGATTGGAGAAGGGGAATTCGTCGTAGCTGGGTCTGACCCGAATGGCACACTGCCCTGGTGGTGATTCACAGATACATCACCTACGAAGGGAGGTTTTCTTTGATATACATATATCATATTAGAATATTGATGCATCTAAATGGTGAATACCCTTTAAACCTTCCTTATTTCCTTCTTAAAAGTTTGACAAAAATGTCCAAGAAGGTACAATCTATTTCCACTAATGCCAAGGGCAGTTTGTTCCATCAAGTCCTGATTAAAACCCTAGTCATGTCTGCCCTAATTGAACTACAAAAGCCATGGAATTGGCTCACGGAATCCTTAAAACCTGTTGTTCAATCAAATAAGTCAAAAAAGGACAGAGGGAGGAAAACTGTTAAACTAAGTCGAGATATTGCTGATGAAAACCCTGTAAAAGACGAATCTTCTAATATCATGGTAACTAAACAGAGCAGGAGTAAAAGACCTAGATGGGAGCCCGAACATGAGGTGCTTCTTGAGGAATATGTCAAAGAAGAGACATAGTCAGAAAATGATCTCATTTCTCAAATTGCAGTCAAGACTGAAATGCCATCCACCAGCAAAAAGAACGTTGCAGTCAAAGGAAAAAGGAAAAAGGGTGCGTGTGTATCACAAAAACCTCAGAGAAATTCAACCAGAGATACGAATAAGTATAGGCTGAAATCAAAAGCAATGTTCAATATTTCCATTAAAGAAGAAAATACCATAATCATAGATGATGATTCTGAGGAGGTTGAAACAAGCACCCGGAAAAAAGAAAAGAAGACTCCTTTTCCCAAGAAATCTGTCAGCAAAGGAAAAGGAAAACTTACACCACCTGCAGGCCATGTAACGAGAGCTTCAACTAGATTAGCTAAGGCTAAAGAGATGGCTAAAGGCATCAGTGAATTCCATGAAGAAACACAGGATTACATGGAAGATTCAGATTACTTACCAGATGTACCTGGAGCGATGGATTCATCAAGTTCTGAAGAAGAACATAGCTCAGAATTGATTTCAAAATATCAGGTTAAAGCCAAATAACCCAATGTTACTTTAAATCTGAATGAAACTGCACCCTTTGAAGATTTTTCAGGATTCGAGGTCGAGAAAAGAACTGATAAGGAAAAGATTAAATAATTTCAGAAAACCATAAAACAGTTAAAGAAGGAAAAGATGCAGGTAGAACAGTGGAATGCTCGCTAGCAAGAAAGAATTCAAAGACTTAAAAAGAAGAGGAAGGAGCAAAGGGAGTTGCTTAAGGAACTTAGGGAAATCAATTTTAGACTTTACTAGCACAATGTTGTGTTAACCACAAAGCTCAAGCAGAAAAATGCCAAAGCCTCTGCTGCGATTTTATGTTAAAGGTAACGTGAAGATTGGTTACAATTTTGTTAAAAGGTGCTCCAGGAGATATGGAAAATAATACTCGTTTTGATCAAGGAGATGCTAAGATATCGATCTGCTTTACAGAGTCAAACAAAATCTCTATTTTGTAGAGTATTGTTGGCAATGTTTGTTATATTAAGCTGTTGGGCTGTGGAGTATTTTGGAAATAGTAGCTCATTTTTTAGTGACATAATTTAGAATCTGGATACTCTTTGATTCTAGTCATTTAAAGTTGTCCTAGATAATAGGATCTGGTAGTTTCATAGCTGTTTTAAATAGACGGAAGACATACCTTATGGAGGTCAAAAATTTGGAGATCTATAGAGACCTTTTGTGGAGATTATTGTAAAGGCATGTATGTTCAATTGACACTTAATAGAAAAGGCATATGGATGGTTAGACCTTCTCTTTTCTACTCTGTTATTTCATTTTCATGCTTGAATTTATTATTCATATTGCAATGCTTTCGGTTCTTGAATGTTAATTTATACATTGAAGATTTTGCTGTAGAGATAATTTTCATGTAATGATTTCAAGCTGATACCCCTGTTTCTTTATAATATATTGAAACCAAACTTTGGGAAATTGAAAAATTGAAGATTTCACTTTCTTTTTCTTGAAAGTGAAATCTTCAATGTTTTAATCTTGATTTTCATGCCATGCTGTAAGCTTGACCCAGTTTTCAACCATTATACCAAAACCAAATCATAAAACCCTAAAAAATACTTTGCAATAAAATCAATGATACCCTAGCTTGCTTTTACCAGTCGAGTGCAACTTTAGGGACTAACATTTTTGGCGCTATTGCTGGGGAGCGAAGAAACGAAGATAACTTCCCTAGGGAAACAAAAAGTTTAGATTCAGATCTTGATGGTGAATAAGATTTTGGACATTTTCTAAAGATTGTGTTTATTCACCTGGCGACTCCTCTATAGTAATTCTGGCTCCTAAGAAAGAAGGGAAAGGACCTAAAATTCCAAAAAATCCTCCACCATCAAATAAGAGACCAGTAACAAGATAAAATCCATATCCTGAGCCTATAGCAGCAGTGCCAGACCCTGAAAAAATAGTAAGAAAGCCTAAAGTTATTCCTGGTCAGTCTTCACATTCAAAAGGGAAATTATCTTCAGAAAGTTCTCAGGAAGAATCTTTTGAAATCATTAAAACCCAGGCAAGTGAAGATTAGAAACTTGAAAGTGAAAATAAGCTTGTTGTTAAGTCTGATACAGTTTCATTCCCAACAAATGTTTCATAATTAAGTTTAGAACAAAGGAAGTTGCTTATTAAGATTATTAAACAGGAATTTCCATACTTCTTGTCTGAAACTGGAGATTTGAGGGTTCTCAACACAAGTATTAAGAGTGAAACAAAGACTTCTGCATCATCTTGTGAATCTTCCTCACTTGAAGATTTTAGAACACATTATTATTCTTTTGATAATCCTCTATTTCTCAGTCCATTAGTTGATCAAAGTCCATAAGAGGAGTCTACATCTATTGAAAGACAAGGCTCAGGGATAATACATATAAATTGTAAAACACAAGGGATTGTTTCACCCATAGCATCATCAATCTTGCTTATTCCTCAAAATCCAAACACAACTAATATGGCCACAGACAGAATGGACCAAATAGTTACAGCTAGGTATGCCCCTTTGGTAGTTCCTCAAGTCATGTATACTTTTCCACCAAACAATTATATGATATATTTGCCTAAATTTAATGGAGAAGGATCACTTACTGTTGAAGAACATTTGAATGCATTTTATAGTTTTGTAGACAACTTTAATGTAGAGCATGCTAATGTATGGATGAGATTATTCATACAAAGTTTAGATGGGGAAGCAAGAAAGTGGTTTAGAAGTTTGCATGCTAACTCAATAACTGATATTATAGCTTTAGATGAGGCTTTTCTAAATTGATGGGTGGATAAAAAAGATTTTCAGTATTACCTTACTGAATTTGGTGCTTTAAGAAGGAAACAAGGAGAATCAATTCCTGATTTTACCAAAAGGTTCAACCTGATGTACAACAAGAAAATGAAGATACTTTGATTGCAAATCAGTTTGAGGAAGGGGATGAAGAGGGGATTGTTCAGCATGAACCCACAGGGAAAAGATACAATCTCAGACTTGGTTCTCATGCACCTAAAGTAGACATACCTATTTATACAAAGAAAGCTAGTACTTCAGCAAAGACATGGGAAATCAAAGGTGTTCCTAATATTCAAACAGATCATTCATTAAAGAAACCTGTCAAAGATAGCATTGCTGATATAAGGGAACCAGATAAAAATGTCTCTTCTTTCAATCTTGAACATGAAATCAACAAAATTAAAATTCCAGTACCATTATTAGAACTTTTGAAAACAGAACCATTCAGAAAAACTGTCCTTAAGTCTCTATAAGCTCTAGCTAATGTCACTTTCTTAGATACAGTCAACCTTGTGGATGAAAATCGTGCTATTACTATTGGCCCTCACATTGAAGACAAAATTGATGCCTCTCCACCTTTCTACATTTCACTAAATATTCATGACACGATACTGCACAATTGCTTCATGGGTTCTAGTGCTTCGCATAATGTCATGCCTAAGGTGGTGATGGAAGAATTAGGGTTAGACATTACTAGGCCATATCGTGATCTATATTCTTTTGATTCCAAGAAAGTCAAATGTATTGGACTTATGAAAGATGTGGTCGTAACTCTTTCCCAATTACCTATGAAGAGTGTGGTGTTAGATGTTATCATGGCTGACATACCACCAAAATTTGGGATGCTTCTTTCAAGATCTTGGGCTAAAAAGGTAGGTGGCACTCTGCAGATGGACCTAAGCTATGCAACGATACCTTCTTTTGGTGGTGAACAAAGGAGGTTATACAGAGAAGTCAGACTGGCTTATTTGGTAAGTGATCAAGATAATCCCACTAATCACCCTATGTATGTTGTAGAAGATGATCTGGGCTCTTCTATTTTTCATATGGATGAGGAAATGGTAGAGGTATGAGTCAGAAAGTCAATAACTACAGTAAGAGATAGTGAAGATCATTTGGTTTGGAAAATGTATTTTGATGGGGCTAGTTCTAATGAAGGTTCCATAGCTGGTATTGTCTTCATTTCCCCTACCAAGGAGGTTATTCCAATGTCATATAAACTTGAATTTGACACCACTAATAATATTAGTGAGTATGAAGCTTTGCTATTAGGATTGAAAGCTGCAAGAGACATGGGAATAGATGAGTTGTCTGTTTTTGGAGATTTCTAACTTATTGTTCACCAGGTTAGAAACATATATCAAACCAAGTAGAAAAGAATGAAACAATACAGAAATGAGGTGTGGGATTATATAGACAACTTCTTCTTGGCATTCAATATTACTTTTGTTCACAGGGATTTAAATCAGCAGGCTGATTCTTTGGCATTTACAACAAACAATTTTAAAACTCCGATGTTTCTTAATCTAAAGTTTCAAATTGAAGTTAGACACAGACCTTCAATCCAGGATAATATAAAACATTGGCAGGTTTTTAAAGATGATGAGGAAATTCAGAGATTTATGAAAACCAATGAGGAGTTTTCTAACATTTTAATTGATCAAGATGATGCAGAAGCAGAAGTAGAAATACACACTGCAGAAATTCTTCAAGATACTATTGCTGGTCACAAGATCATCAAATTGAAGACAAACCATTTGCCTTAGGGTTTGGTTCCATTAGAAAGATTGTTCGATCAAAATGATGTCTCCAAGAAGGATGTTATCCAAACAGAAGAAACAGACATAGAAGACTGTGACATTAGTTCAGATGTAAATCCCAGGTTGGTAAAAGTATCCAGGAAACTATAAAAAAAGCAGAAGGAAGCATATATTAAATTAATGAAACAATATTCAGATATATTCGCCTAGTCTTATGAAGATTTGAAAGTGTTTGATACGTAAATTATTCTGCATAAAATCCCTATAAAACCTGGATCAAAACCTGTAAAGCAGAAAGTCAGGCAATTCAATCCTTTACTATTACCAATAATAGAAAAGGAATTGAAGAGGTTGCTAGAAGGAAAAATCATAGTGCCACTAAGATACTCAGAATGGGTAGCAAACCTTGTGCTTGTTAGGAAAAAGAATGGAGAAATAAGGCTCTGTGTAGACTTCCAGAATCTAAACAGATGTTCTCTGAAAGATAATTATCCATTACCAAAGATGGATTATATCTTACAAAAGCTTGTTGGCGCAAAAATAATTTCTATGCTAGATGGATATTCAGGGTACAATCAAATATTAGTAATGGAAGAAGACAAAAATAAAACAACTTTTACCACTCCATGGGGCACCTTTATGTACGAAAATAAGCCTTTTGGGTTAATGAACGCTAGGGCTACATTTCAAAGAGCTATGGATATAGCTTTCATTGGCGAGAAAGACAGGTTTGTGGTAATTTACCTTGATGACATCACTGTATTTTCAGCATCAGATGAAGATCATTTACAATATCAAGGAGATGCTAAGATATCGATCTGCTTTACAGAGTCAAAGAAAATCTCTATTTTGTAGAGTATTGTTGGCAATGTTTGTTATATTAAGCTGTTGAGCTGTGGAATATTTTGGAAATAGTAGCTCATTTTTGAGTGACATAATTTAGTATCTGGATACTCTTTGATTCTAGTCATTTAAAGCTTTCCTAGATAATAGGATCTGGTAGTTTCATAGCTGTTTTAAATAGACAGAAGACATACCTTATGGAGGTCAAAAATTTGGAGATCTATAGAGACTTTTTGTGGAGATTATTGTAAAGGCATGTATGTTCAATTGACACTTAATAACAAAGGCATATGGATGGTTAGACCTTCTCTTTTCTACTCTATTATTTCATTTTCATGCTTGAATTTATTATTCAAATTGCAATGCTTTTGGTTCTTGAATGTTAATTTATACAGTGAAGATTTTATTGTAGAGATAATTTTCAAGTAATGATTTCAAGCTGATACCCCTGTTTTTTTATAATATATTGAAACCAAACTTTGTGAAATTGAAAAATTGAAGATTTCACTTTCTTTTTATTGAATTGGTTTACTCCATCTATGTATCTACCTATTATTCAACCAATGGGATATGCAATGTTTTAATCTTGATTTTCATGCCATGCTGTAAGCTTGACCCAATTTTCAACCATTATACCAAAACCAAATCATAAAACCCTCAAAAATACTTTGTAATAAAATCAATGATGCCCTAGCTTGCCCTTACTAGTCGAGTGCAACTTTAGGGACTAACATTTTTGGCGTCGTTGCCGGGGAGCGAAGAAACGAAGATAAAGTCCCTATGTAATTATTTCAAGTTGATACCCCTGTTTCTTTATAATATATTGAAACCAAACTTTGGGAAATTGAAAAATTGAAGATTTCACTTTCTTTTTCTTGAAAGTGAAATCTTCAATGTTTTAATCTTGATTTTCATGCCATGCTGTAAGCTTGACCCCGTTTTCAACCATTATACCAAAACGAAATCATAAAACCCTCAAAAATACTTTGCAATAAAATCAATGATGCCCTAGCTTGTCAGTCAAGTGCAACTTTAGGGACTAACAGTTTGATTGATTCAAGGTTCCACAAACAGGGTTCAATATTGGGACCTTGGAAATTGTTTGGAGCATGGTTGATTTTTACCTGATAGTTGGTAGTCCAGTATGACCGATACCCGGTGGATAATCGGATTGGAGAAGCAACTTGAAGGTGAAAATTTAAAGTGGACCTATGGTCCATTTTTACGGTGCTCAGGTGGGTCTGACACACGATACTCTAGAAATTTCGATTTCCAATACCCTATGGTCCCAATATGTCGTGACAAGGATCAATCGAACTTGAAAATCGATGGTCATGATTTAGTCCGAGGATCATAGGATGGTCGCTGAGTGATGAGGTTGTGTTATGTGTTCTTTTGGCCAGTGAATAGATCGATGATCATGATTTATTCTTGGACTCATCCAATGGATGTTGAGTGCTAAAAGTTTGTACTGTGACTAGGTAACAAATTGCATATGAAATGGGAGAAAATTGGGACATATTAAGAAGGTTTTTACAACCCTATTTTAAAGGAAAGTCAAGGGATTTGTAGCCGACTTGTTTCTGATCAACTTAGATCCAACCCATAAGAATTCCCTATGTGACTTCTATCAATAATGAGGCCCTCATATGTTTGAGAGTGTGTGAAAGTAGTGTGATTTGTGTTGATATGGAAGTGAATCTCTGAGGTTTTTGGGTGCAAGGAATGAAAGAAGACAAAATGTAATCGTCTAAGGGTGGAAGGGAGGTGCGAGGAAAAACATAGAACATATGAAGTATTGGTGAGTGTGAATAGGTGGAGAGTATTGTGGAAATCATAGTAAATAAAGAGTAGCTGATGGAATAACATATTTGAGTAGGAGAAATCTTGGAGTGAAGCATTGTTTTTGTATTGTTGAAAGTTTAAGAAGAATTTAATCTAGATAAACAAGTTGAGGAGATTGGTGTCTCCAATAACTTGGTTCTTACATATTGCTGAGTTGGTTCTAATTTAAGAAGATTGGTGTCTCCAACATGTTAGTGCTTGCAAATATTGTAGTTTTAGGTTAGTGCTCAGTTAAGGAGATTGGTGTCTCTAATAGATTGGTGCTTGAAAATATTGTAGTTGTAGGTTGGTTCCTATAGGTGTTGTTGATTTAGTGCTCATTTGAAGGGATTGGTGTCTCTTTGAGGTTGGTTCCTATAAATATTGTAACATATTGGTGTCTATCGCATGTTGTTTCCAATGAGTATAATGAAAGCTTCCCATGGTTTTCTCCCATTTTGGTTTCCACATTAAATATTTGTGTACTGTGCATTGTATACTTGTATATATTTCTTATTAACTACTTATGGCTGGTAAAGTAATGAATTGAAAAATATCGCACAATAAAAAAAGAAAAAGTAGTCTTATACTGATTCACTCCCCTTCTCTGTATAAGTAAGTGTACCAACAATTGGTATCATAGCAGGTTCCTTTATAAACAATCTAACCATTGGAAGGTAAATCCATGTAGCACACATGGATATATAGGAAGGTTTCTCTACAAATAGAGCTCCATTATTTGATGGATCAAATTATGCCTTCTCAAGCATAAGAATGAGAACTTACATGATGGATCTTGGGTTTGACATTTGGAGTGGAGTTAAAAATGGTTACACAACTCCAACAATTCCACCTATAGATGCAGCTAGAAAAATCCTCAGTGACTATAATGCTAAAGCCATGAATGCAATTCTGTGTGGTTTAGCAGATTCAAAATTTATCGAATTCATGCATTGTGTTTCAACAAAAGAAATGTGGGACAAGTTACAAAATGTATATGAAGGGGATGACAAGCTCAAGAAGGAAAAATTACAAACCCATAAAGGACAATTTGAGATCCTTAATACGAATGAAGAAGAAAGTATTACATCCTATTTTCTTCATGTGGATGATATTGTCAACAATATCAGAGAATTGGGTGAAGAGGTTAAATAAACCATCATTTCTCAAAAAGTGCTTAGGTCACTTCCCTCAATATTTGATCCCAAGATATCTACCATTGAAGAAATAAAGGACCTAGACAATCTGAAAATGGATGAGTTACATGGAATCCTCATTGCCTATGAAATGAGGATATAAAAGGATAAGCAAGTAAAGCCATCAAGGAAGGATGAAACATTCAAGGCATCAAAGAATACAAAGACAAAATAATACACAACAAGTGACAACTCAGACAATGAATCGGATGTAAAAGAAGCCAACTTTGTCAGAAATCTCAAGAGAAGATCAAGAAAACACAAATTTAAGATTCCCTTTAAATCCTTTAATTGTGGAGAAGTAGGAAACTTTGATGTTAACTATCCTTATGCAAAAAATATAAATAACAATGAAAAAGAATATTCCAAATTCAAAAATTACAAGAAGGGAAACACTGAAAAAAGAAGAAAGTTCTACAGACAAAAGATGAATCTATATACTAATGAGGACAACATATATTATAATGAAAATTATAGAGAAACATAAGATATTCTCTTCATATCCATAGAAACATATACTTATTTCCTAGAAAGTAGAAACACAAATTTAAAAGAAGAAGACAATCTCGAGATTGATGTAGAAGTGAATCTTGAAGGATAGCTCATATGTGCTCTAAATGAAATAGAGAGACTAAGGAACAATAAGTGGATATAAAAGGAGAAGCTGAAGAAGTACATAAAATAATTAATCTGTACAAAATAAAGATCTGATGAAAATAAATTTTTTTATCATCAACCTAAAAACTCAAATAGAAGAGACAGAAAATTGAAGAAGTTTTGAGAGCTCAGCTAAAAAAAAGGAAGATGCCTGCAACAATATAGAGTATGAAATAGTTTATTTAAGAAAGGATTTGGAGAAATGTAACATCCCGATTCTAAACCTTATAAACTATAATGTATTATGTAAATATGACTTAGGCCAGTGAGCCAGTAAGGTTGAAAAGGGGACAGAGTGCCTAGGAAATGTAACATTTCCTATACATTAATAAAATACACCGTTGACTACAAGACCGACAAGGACAAAAGAGATAAGGGGCTATGATTCCACGAGAGAGGGGGATTGAGGGGATAAGTCTTGTTATTGTTATTTTATTTACCTATAATTGATTTTATGGAGAAGAGGGGCTTACATGAGCTTCTTGGGTGGGAGGCCATGTGGCTCTTGTCTTCATGTAATTATTTAAACATCCCTTGGGGGATGTTTTGGGGTCGTTATTCCCTTGTTTGTCCTCTTCTCACTGGTTCACTCGTTCTTATTCCTCTTCGCTCACTACTGCTAGTTCATGTGCTATTGGGTTGAGCATGGAAAAAAATGACAGGAAGAGGAGAGCCATCATGGAATGGCTTTAATGATTTACTAATCATTCACGGATGGAATGGATGCCTGTGTGCATGAACTTGATGGCAGTTTAGATGAAACTGTCCACAACTGAGAGTCCTTGGAATTTCCAGTAGGGATATTTCCTGACTAGTAGCATTGGAGCCCTGGAGAGAAATGGAACATCCTCAGGGACTACATGGTAGATTAATGTGTTCATTTCTTGGGGTTGTGCAGGATGAGGGGGAAAGAGAGATGTAAATTAGGATTGCCGTGAAGTTGGGAAACTTGAGAGCTACTTAGCCAACTATTTTGTATTTAGACTTGGCCTAGGACCCATCCTTGTCGATTCATGTCCCTGGATCGGGGGTGACCTGCTGTTGAGAGTAAATGAACAACAACGTCTATGGTTGGGAGGAATGTCCTTGCTCTATAGCCAGTTGGTGAACATTTACTTGCAAAGATAACTTCTCTCTGTGTTTTATGTTTAATGTATTCCACTATGTATTTAATTATCTCTAAGATATGTATTCTAATGTGCCTATCTACTGGTTATTTTCTGTGCATGGCACGTTGTTTATCTCTTTTATGATGTGACATGGATCTTGTATTATGCATGTGGTGTGCATTCTTCTAACATTGTTGAGAAGTCCTTTGTTTTTGAATTAGAGATAAGAGATCTGAGTCTTGGGACTACAACATGCCTAGCTTACAAGTGGTTGGGTGTGTTTCAATCTATTTAAGTGGCATATCCTGGCCTCTAGGTGGTCGATTATGTTACAGATTGGTATCAAAGATTCTGGTTGAAACACCGACTAGTATGGGCTAGGTCTGTTGATCATAGTATCGTGGTTGAGATCAAATTCTAACCATGAATTTGAAAAACTCAGGAGGAATGGCATTGCAGAATCTACGCAGGAGTTAGATCGTCAGAGATCAATTGTAAGGGGTTCGAAGAATTCTGACTGCCCCCCTTCAAATTCAGGAGTGATCACCACTGTAGGATCAGGAGAGATCCAGGATCGTTGGATTGAAGGACAAGTGAACAAGGGTCGTTTGATGTAAAGGAAGAAAGGGTTAAGGTGACAACCATTAGATCCCATGGGAGAGAGAGATCAACGAACATGAGGCTTTGCTGAGAACCAAGTTGCACAAGAGGTAATTTCCCAAGGCGGTCCCACAATCCAAACCACGGTTTCACCAAGAGGTTACGTGTCAGCATCAGAAGAATTGTGGGGTGAAAAGCGGGTTAATCCAAACCACCGATGCACACCCTAACAAATTGAAAGGCATGCAGTGATGTGACATGTTAGTACTCAAGTCACAAACCTTTGAAGAGAAGAAGTAGCCAGAGACCGTCGATGTGTAGGAGGACATGTGTCAACCGGTCATGTGCTCTCGGTGAAAGCACTCTGAGAAAAGGTGAGCAAGGAGAAGTTGAGAATTGAGATTTCCAGACCATGGAGATCCGAAGTGAATTGCAGCCATCTGATCCAGGAGGACACGTGGAATATATCCATGCACTTCGAGGAAAAGAGAAGGTTGAGAGTTGATTTCTCTGGAGCATGAAGACCCAAAGAAATCGTAGCCATTGATCTGTGGGAAACACATGTCAGTAGATCGTGAGGTTTAGATAAAAGAATTTTGGAAAAAAGTTGAAGTTTGAGTTTTCTGAAGTCCAAAGGCCCAAAGGAATTGCAGCCATTGATCCTTGCAGCTATAACTTTCTAAGTCCTGAAGTCCAGGGTTAATATGGGTTGTCTGATAAGGGAGACACATGGCGACAATTTGGCCAGTTTGGGAAATTGGAGTTCAGGAGAATTGGAAGTGTGCTGGTGTGGAAACTCTCGAAGTCCTGAAGACCGAAGAACCAAAGTGGTGGGGCACGATGACGTCGCTAGGAGGTGATGTGGACCCCAGAATTTTCGAAGTGACTTGGCTTGCGGACATCACCGGGGATGACGTGGACACATGGGGTGTGAGCCACGTGTCAGTAAGTTTTGATCATGTTGATGATTGAAATATCAGATAGGATGTGACACGTGTCACTTGCTTGATTGAACCACATGTCCACTTATCGTATTTCACTACATGGTGATGGATCGTGGAATCCAGAGAAATTACTATGAGAGTTTTCAGTTGAGAGTTGAAACTCCCAAAGCCTAGAGAGCCGGAGACCCGAAGTAAACGTCGACTGTTGGATCGTCCGAAGTAGACCTGAACCGTCAGATCAGGAGAACAAGTGGCATGAAGCTATGGATTCTGGGTAAGGACCTAAAGTAAATGTCGACTGTCGGATCATTCGAAGTGGACCTGAATCATCATATCAGGAGAAAATTTGGCATGAAGATGTGGATTCTAGATAAGGAACCGAAGTAAATGTCGATTGTCGGATCATCTGAAGTAATTCCCCACTGTTCGATTCAAAAGGACCCATGGCAGAATCTAGTGTATCTCGAGGGAAGCAAAGTTTGAGATTTGAGAATTTCAAAGTTCAGAATTCCAAAATGACCATAATCGTCGATCTAGGACAGGTAAATTTGAACTGTTGGTCCCCAAGAGGTAGATCTTGATTGTCCGTTTAGAAGAACCGTCAAGATTGCGAGTTCAACGGTCACCTTGCATTACAGGGACGGGAGATGCTCAGGCTTTACGAAGTCGAGGG
>JASDQU010104997.1:206008-224510 GCA_032191745.1 Picea mariana
TATATATATATATATATATATATATATATATATGTTCCTAAAATGGATTTTATGTGAATCATATACTCCATCGACCTCGAACATAGTAGTAGAAAAAACTAGAAGAAAAACAATTTAATTCAAAAACTACATACACAAACCCCCACGGTTAAATTTTGTGGAGGCTTTTCTTGTTGGAGGAAAAAACATAGGTCACTCTTCGGTGCCTCTCATAATTTAGAGAATGGACTCGATACTATACCACTCCCTCATTTCTATGCCTCACATCTCCTCCTTTGTGGGCCATTTGACTTTCTCCAAGATACCATCCTCGTCATTCTTATAGCCATAATATGAACCGGTGTCAATTCTCTTGTAGATCGCATACCTACACCTCCTATTTCTGGCCTCAATGGGGATTATCGAATATCTCTTTGAGGATGAGGAGGAATTTTGTATCCATGGAGTATCTGTAACTGGGGCCCTTTCCTGTGGCACTGATCACATCAACCTAATTTTCTTCCAAGTCCATCATCTTGGCCCCTACTTTGGTATAATTAGGAATACCAAGCTCTACAACCAGAACTTCCCAATGCCCCTTTTCCCTGCTCAACAAGAAAGGACCTAGGTGGATGCATTAATTGTAACATTGTGTCAGCCTCAAGAATGACCTAAGATCCATATTGTATATTTAATAGAATTTAAAAATCACATTTGGAAAAATAATCGATGATCCATAAGATTTTTCATCATGCTTATCATTAAATATTAAGCATTTCCTTGGCCTCAACTTTCTCTTCCATGAGACCCTCACCCATGTTCTTACTAAGAATATCATCATGTTTCTTTTTCTCCATAACCATGCTCTTGATCGATTTCTCATCCAGAAGGGGAACATGGGCAACAGACTCTTACTCTCTCTATTATTGGTTTCTCTCTCTATGGAAATGACATCCTTGCTCTTGATTGTCAACCTGACCGACCTCTAGATAGAATCCATCCTCTACCACTCCCTCAATGTTCTGGCTTGCATCTCCTCCTCTGTAGGCCACTCGACTTTCTCCAAGAAATCATTCTCATAATCCTTGTCACCATAATAACTGGTGTCAATTCAATTGTATATCACATACATAGAACTAATCTTCTTCAGCAGAAATGGATTATAGAATAGATCTTTGACATCGGGGATGAATTTCCCAGCTGCACTTGTACAATTAGTTGTTGGAATATTGAAACGTGCCATCTTCTAGCAATCAATTGTACAAGTGCAGTTGAGGAATTCCTCCCTAGCGTGAAAGAGAGATTCGATAGGCCCCTCGAGGTAAAGAAGTGGAGGTCTAGGTATTTGATTTCAATGAGACTTGGCACCAGTTATTATGGCAATAGGGATGAGGATAATGGTATATTGGAGAAATTTGAGTGGCACATAGAGGATGAGATGTGGGATAGAGTATTGAGGAAGTTGTAGAGGATTGAGTCTATCTATATGGAGGTCATGTTGACGATCAAGAGTGGGGATGTCATTTCCATTAAGTCAGTCCTATTCGAGGAATATGGGGATGTGGAGGAATAAATGGGAGAGAAGGACAAGGGAAACCAAGAATAGAGAGAGTGAGAGTGTAGTATTCCAGATATAAAATAGTATGCAAAACAAAAATATTTTATCTAGAAATGGTAGAACAAGAATGATATAACCAAAACAATACTGGAATAATACTAGAATAACACCAGAAAGAGAACTTTGATTAATGATATAAATGTTCACTTTCCTATTAAAGGGGGAAACCTCCATCAGAGAAGAGCTCTATTAGAATAATCTCTAAGGAAACATTTATCATACCCTCTACTCCTATTTATACTAAATCTATCTATCCAAAAGAACAATCTAGAGGAAGATCCTTCTAGAAGTAGAAGCTTTTATTAGGTCTTCTTACATTTGACTTATTCTTCCTTATTAGTTTTTTAATAGGGGAAGACTCATGGTTCAACGTTTCAACAACGCACCAACAAAAACCTAACTACCAACCCTTTCGACAACACCTGCGAAGCAGATGGAGTCTCGCCCAAGGTAGAGGCAGGGGGGGTTGTAGGACTCAAGTGTCTACAACCTAGCTGGGACACAGATCTATGATCACAATTCTTTAACATAACACTTAGAAGTTAACATTCATTAGTATTTAACCCTTATTCACATCGCAGGTAAAACCTTAATTACAGAACAACACAGTATTCGACAAGATCTAGCACATTCAAGCACTTAGTATATAGAGATAGATCAGATATAGAATTCATTCATATCACTAAGAATTAAACATTCATCCAGAATAAGCACTAAGAAAATAAATACACAATCACATGAATGACATAGCACAAAGCACCATAACACATAATATACGTGGTTCACCCCCAATGTGGGGCTACATCCACCAACTCTTCATCTTATTTATTATCTTCTTTCAATCCTCTTACATGCAAAAACCCACAAAACCCACTCCATATAGGATAGGAGATCTACGCGCACCTCGCCAGATCCTCCTTCCCCAAGTTTTTCACAGCACAGAGCCTTCTGACAATCACTTGCACTTAGCTCTGTAAGTTCTCAACACACAATATGCACAAAGCATTTACAACTATTTGCACTTAGCTCATTGGCTTACAACTGACTCCTTGCATCATGTAGCTATTTATTTATATATTAAAAAAGAGGCCTAAACATGGGTAAGACCCATGGGCTGAAATCCCATACCTGTTACATAAACCCTAAACCCAAAAAACCCACAAAAGGGGGCGAGATCCCGTGATCTCTGCTTCACCTGGCTCTTTGTCTTCGACCAACCTATCGAAGTCCCAAAAATGGTCAAACACAAGAAAGGTTCTCCAAAACTTGGTCGAGGGCCAACATTCCCCCAACACTCACCCTTGACTCGTCCCGAGTCACTCTGATCTGGGCAACTCTTCTTTGAAGGCCTCGATCTTGGCTCGAGCTGCTTCGACCTGCTGTTTCGCCAAAGCCTCCTTCTCGATGAAATCTTGAATAAATTTCTCGGTCACCGGTCCTTCCAATCGCTATTCCACTGTGGTGACTACTTGTTCTAGCTGTGCACCTTGTCCCTCAATTTCCTCAAAAAGTGTGCAGGCTTCATCCTGCACTGGTTGTAGCCTCTGGGTCACTTCCATGACTTTACTCTAGATGGCATGGAATTGTTGCTGAACGATGCATTGTTCCTGGGACCTTTTCATCCTCTCTACTGCTGACAACAACTTCAACTATGCTTGTATTTTCGTTGCTTGTTTCTTTGCCTCCTAGAGATGTTACTCCAATGTCCTTAGTTCTAGGTCCTCTACAAGGCACTCATAAGTCTGGGCACTTTGATTTCTTAATTTCTTGCATTCCTAGGCTAGTGCCTTGATTCTTTCTACTGTGCTCCTGGGAGTTTCTTCTCTCTGGTCTCGCACTTCTTACTTGAAGCTATTGAATAGCTTCAGTGAGATTCTCCACTTGAATCTCCACTGTGTCTTCTTCTATCTGTGCGATGCCTGACACAAAGTGAAGTTCTCTGGTGACTGCTTATTTAACTCCAATATTCTTTGCGAGAAACTGTTCTTTTTCTTATAGATCTGAACTTTATCCTCTGTAAACTTCGCCTGGATGTCATATTTCTCTTGTTTCACAACCTGGCGTTGCTTTAGGGATTCTTATTTTTCTTGCTTTAATGCCTCTATGGCCTGCTCCTTTTCCTCCTGGACCTGACGAAGTCAAGCCTCTATCGAATATGCTAATCTGCATAGCTAGGCAGACTCATATCCTACTTCTATGTCCCTTGCTAACAACGACATGGTAGACACTGCACGGCTCGAAAAAAGATCCTACTATACCCCTTTGAGATCTTCCTTGATCCTGTCAAACATTGTCTCCTGTTTGTCTTCACTTCACTACAATATGTCCTCTAAGGTATATGATAGAACAATTATGACGAGGTCAATATCATCTATCGTGAGCATAGTCTAAAATGGAGGTTTATTGGCTTTTGACTTGTTTTGAAATGAAGGTGTCTTCAGGGAACCCTTTCTTTTATTGGATGTATCAGCCTCCATGATGGGATCCTCAGGTGGTGTCACTTCACCATGTTCCTATTTGTTTTCTTTCCCTTCATCCTCTTCCTTGTCTACTTCTTCACCTCCTCCTCCTTCAGGTGAATATGGTGTAGTTTCCTTTGATGTGTTGTTCAATTCCTGTACTTATTCTTTATTTTTCTTCCTACTATTGTTCGGTGCATCATATTTTTCTTGGGAGACTACAAGACTTCCGATGAGGTTGGGGTCAGAGAGTTCTATCTGTTCAACTGGTACAAGGAACTCTGTAGGCCATTCCTTGGTTATTTATTCCATTTCCTCCTATGTGGGTTTGTAATAGGACTCGAGCTCTTCTTTGTGTTCGTCCCCATGTGCAGTGATGTAAATGAAATTCCTATCTATGCATAACTTCACAAGTGGCCTGAACCTATGTAGGGTATTCAACATCATGCAAGGGAAATATTCAATGGCCCTCTTCAGTTGTAAATAATATGTCTGGAACACCACATTAGATTTCCATTGTTTTTCCATGTCGCTCAAATACCAAATCGTAGTGAACTTCGTGACTAGTGGTTCAGACAACTCAATTTCAGGGAAGGTCACTCCTTCCGGCATCTCCCAAGAAATGAAGGCAATGAGAATCAATAACCAACTAAAATGAAACTTGTAGCCGTAGTCCTGGGCTTGATGAAAATATTTGTCCAACTGGTTGACGAGGTAGCTCGCCCAATTCATTTTCATCACTTCGACGCATTTTCTTGTGAGGTCGGCGACGAACCCTGTCACCTGTGTTTATCTGTTCTGCTTGACGAGATTACAAATGATCAACTGGAAAGATAGGTGCACTGCACCATTTTTTATGGAGGCTACCTTGTATCCCCACTTCCCTTTCTCCAAATCGTCGTAGGTTTCTTTTATGTGCTATGCCAGGGTGTGATCTATAGCCTTCCCTGGGTAAGAATCTTGAGGGTCAATTCCTTGTATGATTCATCTAGTGATCCGATGGATCAGTGCTGGATATACTTTGATGCACCAATCCAACGATAGGTAACCACCATGGTAGCATGACAGGAGTATTTTAGTGCATGTGTTAACCTCTTGATGTCTGCCGAAGTGTGGTATCTTCATCACATTGAGGATGGTTGATATTGTGATGTCCATGGTCCACGACTCGGGGATTATCTTCAAATTCTTCCCCTTTGTCTTGGTCAAGTACTTGTGTAGTGCGAGCATACCATAGTTCTTGCGGTATCCTAAGTTGAAGTCACTAATTTTTAGCGTCATAATTTGTCCTAACTACAGTCCAACTGCGTGTATCCCATTTGGGAGGTACGTAGTAATCAATGTATAGTTGAAGTCTCTTGGGACGCTGTCATGACTAACCGCACCTGCCAAAGGCATGATATAGTCTGGTAGGATTGATGGGATAAGCTTCATGTTTTCCAAGTCATCGCGATGCTTTCTTCTCTTCTCTGTCGTAGTTAGGGAGGGCCCAGATCGAGGTACAGTCGATGGGGATGCTTGCAGTCCTCTCATCAACGAGGATTGTACTTCTGCAGACAGGTCCTTCTCAGCCATGAGGTCTATGAGGATTTCTTTGTCGGATTTCTCTACTACGTTAAGGTTGCCTGACATACATGCTTGAGATCAAATATCTTGTGTCGGTGAACAAACAATCAAGGTAGCAGAACGGATGGCAAGGTTACAATAAGCACTACGCGAGCTCGATTAGTTCTCTATGGGCTCGGATAATCACAATTCGTGAAAGTGTCCTTGGTGCAATGCTCAATGGGATAAATAGACAATGTCGTAATGGATTCATCCAATGGGCAGGAAAGCCTCAATCAATACAATTCCATCCGTTATAGCACGGTTCCAACAGTCCAATGGCAAACGTTCTGGGACTAACTTCATTTCTATCTGTTCTAGAGCATCGTTCTAATGGTTGGGATGCCTCCAATGGTCATATTGCTTCACTATGGCGAAGTGCCAGTCGGTGTTGTTCTATTGTTCCAGCGAGGTTCAAGTTCTGCAAGTCTGCCTTCTGTGAAGTCTTCTTTGTAACCTCCTGCAATTTTTCTGGCTTTGATTTCTTTTGACTCAGCTTTCTAGACTTCTTTCCTGTGATCCACGTCTCTGGATTCCTCTTTCCATTCATGTTCTTATCATTTCTTATCATAGTAACTTCACACTGTTGAGGATCCTTCATAGGTTTGAGGGTAATACTTCTTCTTTTACTATTTCTGGAGTAGGTTCTCTATTCTCCTACATGGATAGGTTCTTTAAACCTTCTTGTGTTCTTTCAACTTCGACAACTAAGTCTCTAGCCCTCAGTTTCTTCAACTTGTCCTCTTGTTCTTGTATTAAGCGCGCTATTCTCTTAGACATGAAATCCCTTAATTCTTTCTTTTTTGTTCTATAACTTCCTTTTCTTCTCTCCTTCGGATCCGATCTCTCTCAATCCAAGTCTTTCCTAACAAAAGTGCAAAGGGAGTGCTATTCTCAGTAAAATTAATGACCTTGAATTCTTCTTCTATTGATTCTCCATGAGAAATCATAGGTACATGTGCAAGTATTGCACATAGGGTTATCAAATTTCCTTTAAATATATCCTATTCCTCCCAATGAAGGAATCATAGTAGGCTTCCTAATATTTGCCAAGTACTTTCTGTAATAATGTTCACCTATTTTTCTGCATCCAATACACAGTCTATGTCGAAGTCTCCTATTCTTGTTTCTATGCAGTCTTTCTCTTTTAAAAGATCTGATAAACTGATTTATCTGTGATTATTCAATGTTTCTTTCATATGCAATAATAGAGCCTCAGATTATTTCTAGTTCTTTGGCATATTCTTAGTCTCTTGACCTTCCTCATGGTTTTCTTCTCTCATGTTCATCTTTTTAATTTTAGCAATCACTCTAGGGAAATCTAAAGATTCATGTCCAATAGCCTTACAACAAAGGCAAATAGGACTTCTACCAGGGCTTTCCTTGGGAATATGTCCTAGTCTTATGCAATTATAACATAATGTCAATCCTCTATTTCTCTTAAACGATCCACAACCTTTCCTGTACTATGCACTGGGATCATTTTGATGGACCTGTAAAAAATTCTTTCTAAGATCCTTCATCCACTTGTTGGTCCAAAAATTCTTTCTATGCATAGGGATAACATATCTTTCACTATTTTTATCAGATATATTCATATCACATATTCTTTCTTCTAGTTGTGCCCTAGTTTTCATAGTAGGAAGAAATATATCAAATATACCTAGATCCATTCTTTCGAAACAAAAATTTCTACTTATCTTACCTTTATTAGAGCACCAAGCTTTAATATCTTACCTCTTTTCTTCAGAACAAACTTCTCTTCTTGACACGGGGATTAACAATTCAAGTAGAGTACTGCGCACTACAACAACAGATCTACATACAGAGCTTTCTTTTTTCCTCAGTTCCCAGCAATCACAGTTTCATGTCCTGCCAACGAAAACATTCATTGGCACAGGGGAAGACCTAGGGTTCAACACTTCAACTGTGCACCAACAAAGCCCTAACTACTGACCCTTTCAGAAACACCTGCGAAGCAGATGGAGTCTCACCCGAGGTATAGGCAGGGGGGGTTTTAGGACTCAAGTGTATACAACCTAGCTGGGACACAGATCTGTAATCACAATGCTTTAATAGAGCACTTAGCAGTTAACATTCATTAGTCATTAACCCTTATTCACATCACAGGTAAAACCTTAGTTACAGAACAATGTAGTATTCAACAAGATCTAGCACATCCAAGCACTTAGCATATAGAAATAGATCAGATCTAGCATTCATTCATATCACTAAGAATTAAACATTCATCCAGAATAAGAACTAAGAAAATAAATACACAATCACATGAACAACATAGTGCAAATCACCATAACAGAGGATATATGTGGTTCACCCCCAACGTGGGGCTACATCCACCAACTCTCATCTTGTTTATTATATTCTTTCAATCCTATTACATGCACAGAGCCACAAAACCCACTCTGCATAGGACATTAGATTTGTGCGCACCTTGCCAAATCCTCCTTCCCCGAGTTTTGCACAACATAGAGCCTTCTTACAATCACTTGCACTTAGCTCTGTAGTTCTCAACACACAGTATGCACAAAGCATTTACAACTATTTTCACTTAGATCACTAGCTTAAAACTGACGCCTTCTTACATCTCCTAGATATTTATTTATATATTAAAAAAGGGGCCTAAACATGGGTAAGACCCATGGGCCAACATCCCATACCCGTTACATAAAACCTAAACACAAAAAGCCCACAAAAGGGGGTGAGATCCTGCAATCTCCACTTCACCTGGCGCTTCGTCTTCGACCAGCCTGTCGAAGTCCCAAAAATGGTCAAACACGACCAAGGTTCTCCAAAACTTGTTCGAGGGCCAACAGATAGGCCTTATTAATATTGACCTTTATTACATGGAATTATATTATTCTACCTATGTGAGGGGTTAGGGAATTTAGGTCCCTAATAGAGAGTTTGTTTCCAATGTGCCCCTTCTGGATGAGAAAGTGATTGAGTGCATGGTTGTGTAGAATAAGGAACATGATGAGCTTCTTAGTAAGTATTCCATAAGACTTGTCATCATGCCTTATCATTAAATACTAAGCATTTCCTTGGACTTGGCCGTCTCCTCCATGAGATCCTCACTTGTGTACTTACTATGAAACTCATCATGTTTCTTTTTCTCCAAAACCATGTGCTCGATCACTTTCTCACCCACAAGGGGAGCATGGACACCAAACTCTCACTCTCTCTGTTATTGGTTTCCCTTGCCTTGCTCTCCCATTTATTCTTCCACATCCTCATATTTCTTGAATAGGACTGGCTTAATGGTATTGAAGTCCTCACTCTTGATCATCAACCTGGCTCGCCTCTAGATAGACTTGAGCCTCTGCCACTCCCTCAGTTCTCTGTTCCACATCTCCTCCTCTGTGGGCCACTCAAATTTCTCCAAGATGTCAATCTTGTCATACATGTCACTGTAATAATTGGTGTCAATTATCTTGTAGATTGCATACACAAATGTCCTCTTCTTCACCTTGTTGGGATTATTGAATAGCTCTTTGACGTCAGGAAGTAATTTCCCAGCCACACTTGTACAATTGTTTGCTATAATATTGTAACATGCCATCTTCCAACAATCAATTGTATAAGTGTGACAGGTAAGTTCCTCCCCTACGTAAAAAAACTATTCTATAATCCCCCCAAGGAGAATAAGAGGAGGTATATGAATGTGATTTACAAGAAAATTGATGCTAGTTATTATGGCGACATAGATGATGAGAATGGTATCTTGGAGAAAGTCAAGTGATTCATGAAGGATGAGATGTTGGCCAGAGCAATGAGGGAGTGGCAAAGGATCGAGTCTATATAGAGGGAGGCCAGGTTGATGATCAAGAGCGATGAGGTTGTTTCCATTAAGTCGATCCTATTAGAGGACGATGAGGATGTGGAAGAATAAATGGGAGATCTGGACAAGGGAAACCAACAATAGAGAGAATGAGAGTTTGTTTCACATGTTCTCCTTATGGATGAGAATGAAGTTGAGGATATGGTTGCAGAGAAGAAGAAACACGATGAGCTTCTTAGTAAGTACACGGGTGAGGATCTCATGGAGGAGCAAGACGAGGCTAAGATAATTCTTAATATTTAGGGATAAGGCATGCTGACAAAGCTTATGGATTATCAATTGTTTTTCCAAATGTGATTCTTAACTTCTATTAAATATACAATATGGAGCTCAGGTTATTCTTGAGATTGACACAATGTTATAACTAAGACATCCACCATGGTCCTTTCTTGCTGAATAGGGAAAAGGAGAACTGGGAAGCTCTGGTTGTAGAGCTTGGAAGTCCTAATTATGTCAAAGTAGAGGCCAAGATGACATACTTGGAAGGGAACAAAGTTGATGTCCTGGTGCCAACAACGAGGGCCCCAGTTACAAATACTTTGGGGCTATGAAATTCCTCCCTATGCTAAAAGAGTTCTTTGATAAGTCCCCTCTAGGTGAAGAAGAGGAGGTGTAGGTATATGCTTTACAAGAAAATGGACACCATTTCATATTATGGCTACAAGAATGATGATGATGGTATATTGGAGAAATTTGAGCAACCCATGGTGGAGGAGATGTGAGGCATAGCATTGAGAAAGTGACAGAGGATTGAGTACATGCAAAAAATTATGAGAGGCATCGAAGAGTGGTTCCCTTCACAAAGGAAAACCTCCACAAAACTTTAATTGTGGAAGTTTGCATACGTTGATTGTCAATTAAATTGTTTCTCGATGCATTTTTATGTAACAACCTCTCCGATGCACTTTCAATCGCACCGGTGTGCTATAAATAGTATAGAACACATGTATATTGTGTTTTTTCAAATCATGTTGATATTTTTGTTGTTGTTTGATTTTTAAAATGTATAATAAGTATGTTAATGATTTCTCAGTTTTAAATTAAATTTAAGATGTATCACTCATTAGAATTTAGAGTTTCCATATAATGTTTAGCTTTAGTTTTATGAAATCGTTTACATTGGATTGTAATTGCAAAAACTTATAACTACTAATGCCATATAATGTTAAATTCATCTTCAAGGTGAATTGTTTAATTTCCAACAAGATACAATGTGTTGATTAAACATGTTTACAAAGAAAAATTACTTTTATGAAATGTTATTTTTTTCATTTATTTTATTGATAACATTATAATAATTGTTCACAATTACATTTATAATTGTTATATTTATGAGTAGTGATGGTACAAATAAATTCCATTTTGAGATTTTTTTTTTTTCAAATATTATATTGGGATGACTTATGCCAAGTATCATATTATACTATAAAATGCAACTCACTTTATATTAATAATAAAAACAATAATAAAGGTGTTAATAGAATCAATATGTTTTTTTTTTCAGTTTGTACACGAAATGTCAAATTTTTAAAACCGACTGTGTTAAAATTTTATTACAAAAACACAGACATGTATTTTTAAATTATGATACATGTTACATGAAAAATATTAAAATAATAGGAAACAATAACATTTTTATAAATTTTTATATATATTTGCAATTAATAAAAATATATCTATAAATGCATGCAATTTATCAAATAATTACATTTACATAAAATTATTTTTTTTGAATCCATAGAAATAGATCTATAAATGCATGCAATTTCATCAGAGACGAGTCTGTGTAAACTATTTAAAAAAAAATTGTCAAAATGAAACACAATGACAAATGATTTGGAAATGATGAATTCAATTAATTGGTTTATGTTGTCACAACCACCGCCATGTTTTTTAGGAAAAAATAAAATTTGACATAAACTTATTATATAACATGGACATATGATACATTCCCTCCTAAAAAATTTAATTTTACATAATGTGTATGTACCCTATGACATTAGTGTTCTATGTAAATTCTACAATTACTAATATTCATTCTCATATTTTTTGTAATCATGTAATCAAAATAATTTTATTAATACATATGTCTTATCAAATTAGATAATATACAACTATAATCTATCCTCCATAATTAATCCTAAGAGATCCTTAACTAAGTAACGATTTCCATATTCCCTCTATGAGCTTATTTGATATTATAAGGCCCTTTGCATCATGAATAATCCATAAAACATCAATTTTAAGGGCAAAGACATTATTTTTCACATGTGGGCCATATTAGGCCCTAATACAATCCCTAGTGTGCAAGGCTTATAATGGATACAATTCATTATAAGTGTCTCCTGTGATGGTTTCAAACTTGATGCATGGTGGCCCATGAATTCTAAAATCCTACTTCATGCCTTAAGACATTTGTTTTCATCATCCAACCATGACTAGGGCCTTCAAACTCATCATTGGTGTGGAAAAATTCATATTGATGCACATATCATAGCCATGGGATAAATGTTCCCTTTATAGGGCCTATGTGGGCTTGGGACCATATCTAGGGCCCATGAGACATGAAATAATATTTTAGGCCCTATATTGGTGGTCCTACTCATGTAATGTCTAGGGTCCCTAAGACCCTGTTATGAGGCAAAAAACATTATAAATCACTTATGAAAACATACTTATGAAAACATAACTTACAAAAACATCATGAAGTGGTTTATGGAAGAAAAAAAGGGATCCTGCATGAAGTTGATGGTTAAAAAATTGACAACTAGGAATTTGGGAACATGCTCTCACATGAAAATACACATGTTATCCAAAATGTGCACACATTCCTTTTAAAATACCCTTAATTCCTTTTGAAGTACCATGCGGACTACTGTGAAGTTTGGAAGATAATAATTAAAAATAAGCATTCATGCACTTTAAAAACGTGCATGCATTAATAATGGGAACACATTATTTTTAACAAAAAAAAATATAAATGATATAAGAAATTTCCACCCTTAAAATGTATCAAGAGTAATTTAGTAATTTGTCTATAATGTTTTATCCCAACATCCATTTTTGAAATTATTTACATACTTGGAAAGATCCCAATTTCTTTTCCTTCTATAATGTTTTCCCTTATGAGGAGATTCATAATTATAAAAATCTATAACAACACCTATATTTCACTAATTGGGGGCCAAATACCCCATTTAGATGGGTCATGTGGTGGGTAGAATATCTTGCTCATCTGAACTCAATCCCAATTTATGATCGTACAAAATTCAATGAACAATTATTCAAATGCACGTGCATAAATGATATAAATTCAATAAAATAAATTAATTATAAATACAATCTATACTTCAAACGATGTGGGAGATGTTGACAAACTTGCAATGATATGGAATGAGATGGAATATGAAGTATTGGCCATTTGATACTATATAACTTTCTTTTCCTGCATTTGAGCCAAAACCATCATTAATACATGCATGAATATGATATTAAAATTTATCGGTGCTTTTATTTATTTTATAATGCACCGATGCATCTGTATATATAGAATGCATATGTGCTACCAACTATGAAACACACTGAAATGTTACATCCATTAGAACCTCTATAAACCAAAATATCCGTAAATTTTAATAGCAGAGGTTTTCAATTCTATTTTTTTTTTCGATATAATTGGTATCAATGCGTTTTTGACTATATATTCACTAGTGTGCATGAATCTGTGAGGCACACTGATTTGACAAAATTTTTTGTTTTTCAAATATATAGTTTAATAAGTGTTTTTACATACAAATTGAGAAAACATAATGAAAAAAGAGATGGAATTTCATTTTTCAAAATGTATTTGTTTATAAAATAAAACATTGTTTATTATTTCATTTTTTGGTAGAATTTAGAGTGAAGATTTGTGGAAAATATATTTACCACGAAATACTTTGGAGTGGCTAGATTTTTTTGATGAGCCAAATTTGGAAGGGATCCATAGGGCACATAAAAATCTACAGAGAATAAATTTCAAGGATGTGATTTCATTCTATTGATCATTTCAATCTTTCTCTATTTTATTCAAACTTTCAATGCATGTTAAAAAAATACAAGGGTTTCATAGTTACCTTCGGTATTTGAAGTCATAACTCTCTTATTGTTTTTCCTTATTCCCCTCTTTTTTTAAGAAATTTATTTTTATAGGGTTAATTTTTTTAAGCAATATATATTTATATGATTTATTTAATTGCATATGGGGAATTTGGTATCCATTGCAATGGTACCACCCATTGCACCAAATCCCAAACCTTTTCATGATTTGTAAACTACTGTGGATATTCCACTGAAACAATTCATCACAATAGATCTAACAAAATATTGAAATATTAAATATTAAGGTTAATTTTCCTTTAGATCTATAGAATATTTAGGTACTAATTTACTGCTTATGCATGAATTAGACAAAATTTGGAAAATAGATAAAAATAAAATACATTCACACCATCAACAATTAAACACAAGATATGACATGGGAAACCTAATACGAGAGAAAAACCAACTAGAAGGTGAGGCTGCTCTGATCTATTTTCTCCGATATATAAATGATGCAAGTACAAAGAAAGAGGCACTCTCAAAGGAGTTTCCTTTGACCTATGGCGTGTATGGATTCTACATAATATCTCCTCCTTTGTTATTTTCATGGAATACCACTCTCTGATGTTCTTCGCAACGATGGAACAAGATATGATGAAAAATAATGGAACCCCTTGTCCTCCTAGTGGCTTGATATTTAATATAGCACGATAGCCATTTAGGGGTAGATTTTTGACTTCCTCAACCCTCAATTGTGCTAGGGTTTCGGACCTTCTAGAATATTTTTTAAATTATATACATGGCTAGCCCCATAGGCATGAGTAACGAGGGATGATGTGGCATCCTGTCATACCATGCTAGTCCACATGCAAAGTCAACTTGTGTGAGGCATAACGTTTTCATACGAGATCCTATTGATATGATTTTTTCATCGTTGGAAAGATATCAATGTGTAGAATAGTGTCATGAGGTTTTATCTATGTTGGGAAAGTTTTAATGTAACACCCATGTTTCCCCCAACTTGTAAATATAACTATAACTTTCCAAAAGACCGTGGCAGACTGAATATGTGTGGATGTTGGATTTGATGAACCTTTTTGTTATAAGAGGTAATGTATGTATTTTTGTTATTAATTAAAAATGGATAGTGNGGGGGGGGGGGTTCCCAAGGTAGATCAAGATGTTATGAGAGAGATGGTGAGGGGAGCCAGAAATGGTTGAGATGAACCCCACCAGACCAATACCTTACTAGATTTAATTACTTAGACCCAGAACAGTCCTCTGACCCAGAAATAAGTTACCAATCAGGCCGGTAGTTGGGAAGTCCTCAAGAGTTAATGAGGAGATGGGAAGAGTATCCATCGGAAAGACTTCCTGACCTGACCACGAACTAGGGATTCAAAACCATACAATATTGCTAAGGAAGGAAAGAAAATAAGGTATTTTGTGGGAAAAGAGGACGAGTGAGGAAGATGGGTCGAGAGACAATTCTTCCAAAAAGAGAAGAGCGTGTGCAACTCTTGGGTTCTCAGGAGAAATAAAAAACAATATTTGTCTAGGTGAAAGAAATTACTGCCAGCGTTTTCAATCTAAGGTGATAAATGGGGCTGCAAGAAGATGAGTGAATGAGGAAGCACTTGTTGCGGGCCTCCTTTCTTGGTGAAAAGAAAACCAAATTGCCAAGTTTCTGTGAGAGGAGGAGAGTAGCCTCCATGTCTAACTATCGCTGAAAAAAAAGGTAGAGTCTCTTTCAGAGCATCATGATCTATCTATGGGGTGGATAATGATAAATCCATTTAGGAGTGGTTGTTCCTATGGTTGGGTGGAAACAAGCACCCTTCTCAACAAGACTCTGTGTATTATAATTGAAATTATGGTTGAATTTATATGGTTATGATTAAACATTACATTGTTTGATTAGTCATTAGGAATGCTTACTATTTTTCTATGAGCCCTTGTATTTGCATGGTTTCTTTTTACCTTAGTCTAGTAGCATTAAGGCCATGAGACGTGGGCCTTCAAAAAAGTTTAATAATAAGTTTATGATTCATGTATTGTCAAGAAATTCCTTTCCTTGTTTTAGATATTAAGCTCTATGAATGGAGGGAGATCCCTTCAAACCTGTCACCCAAGAGACCGATGGATTATGTCCACGAACCTAAAAAAATCACAACTAAGAGTTTAGAGTGCAGCCCCGAGACCCGTCAGAGGATCCATATGACTGGGTCCCTGGAACCCTTCGCTAAGTCCGAAAATAGATAATTTATCTTTGGCTTTGGAACTGTGGGAGTTCAGAGATCTAGGATGTTATGATGTTACAACCTTTGAAACCAACCAAAGGCAACCTTTTGGTTCAGTTACCAATGAGTTTTACTGACATCTGGAGGTTTCCCTAACCCTGACCATGGGATATGTCCCACCGTTAAACCCTGACCCACTTACCAGTCGCGAAGTAATGTGAATCGTAGATTCGAGGACATTCCAGATCTTCCATGACTGTTGGATCTACGTCGCGGTCAGTCCGGAGTTGACTACTCTAGGAGAAAGGGAGTGTTAAGTGGGTAGAAACCCAAAACATCGAACTTGCAAAGTGACAAGAGCTGTAGATATGAGGACACTTCAGGACCTTTTCTGGCCATTGGATTTAAGTCGCGGTTAGTATGGCATTGACCACTCCAAGAGAAAGGGAGTTTTAAGTGGGTAGAACCCTTGAATGCTGAAGTTGTGAAGTAACACAATCCATCGATTTGAGGATGATTCAGGATACCTCCTGACCATCAGATCTAGACCGTGGTCATCCCAACATTGACCACTGCGAGATAATATAGGAATTTACACCACAAATCCCCCAAAGGCTGAAGTTGTGAAGTAGTAGAGGCTGTAGATGTATCAATCTACATGGATCCATCTCAATCATGGGACATGAGAGGTATTAGGAGGCTACTAGTGGGAGTTCATGCTTTGGAGCTCCAGGAGAATTCATAATAGGAAAAGCTAGAGACTCCTAGAGGCTATCAGTCTGGAGTGACGTGACACGTTGATGTCACCTAGGGTGATGTGGACCCATATATGACATGCCACATGTCTCCTCAATTCATACTTTTTACAAGTCTTATGTACCCTTTAGGACATGACACGTGTCACCCAATGATGGGGCAGGTGTCATATTTTCCCTTACTACGTGTCATCCCCCTGGCACATGCTCTCTTGGCCAAAAGATGGTGGAGTAACCAGGATACCAGGAGTTCAGGACTTCATGGAACTTGAGATGGTACGAATGAGATGAACCCACATGGGTGCCACATGGTCCTTAACTGGTAACACCTTAAGAGATTTGGGAGGGCGTAACTCCCAATCTAGAGCTCATATTCAACCATGGTAGGAGTTGTTAGAAATCTCTTGATGAGTAGAAGAAGATTCAATATGAGTAAGGAAGGAAAAATTTTGATGCCCCATCCCAAAAATGGGTACTTAGGGGTTAGGTGTGTTACAAATTAGTATCAAAGCAGGAAACAACACTTGGCTTGCTTGGGCTCATGAACGGGTTGCATACAAATATTATTAGGGAAATTTTAAGGCTAACACCCTATCCTACCCCTCTCCTATGAAACTTATCTAAACCACTGTTGAAGAGGGGAATGAAACTTTATGTCTTGGTTATATGTTTTGAAATTCTAGTCTATGTGTTTCTAGTATTCCAAATAAAGAAGTTGAATTCACCTTACAATTGTATGTGTTGTTCATAAACTAGTAGATAATTAACTAACGTAAAAAAATTTATCATCACTCAAGCAGTCAGTGGATAGCAAGAAAACTATAGCATAAAGGATCGTGACACACCATGAATTGGCAGGAATATCCCACAATAGAGAGGAAGAATATGATGAGAGGAGGTGGTGGAAACCCCTGTAGATTTGGCTGAAACTATGAGAAGCTTCATGGTGGAGTTATAGAGTTATAGAGTGGAGTTATAGAGTTATAGAGTTGTAAGGCCGAGTTGTAAGGATGATAAAAGAGAAGGAAATACAATCCGAAATTAAGAAATTCCTACTGCAAATCTTATCATATATACAAAACAAGATGTAACATGGACCAACAACTAATCATGTGGACATACATCATACTAATAAAACTCCAAGTCCACCTGAAATATGAAAGCATGGTCTTAAAAGTGTCCACACAAGGAGGAGCACCTTAAAGAAGGCCCAACATGGAACCAAGAGACACTCAACGAAGTAATCCTATAGTGAGGAAACTGACAACTCCAAGGGCTATTCTGGTAGAAAAACTAATTCACATTCCCATAGGAGAAGAAAGAAGAGGAAAATTTCCAAGATCCATGACCTTGAAGAGTTTAAGAAATCCAAACTACCCACTTTCAATGGAGAAATTAAGAAGGGGGAAGAAGTAGAAGTTTGGAAACTTGGCTTGAAGAAGTACTTCAGATTCGATGAATACTCTAAAAACAAATAACCATTTTCAACTTGAATGGAAAGGCCTCCATTTGGTGGGAGGATATTAGGAATGTGAAAGGAATCCATGTGAAGGAATTGTCATGGAAACAATTTGAGAAATACTTCAATAAGAAGCATTTTTCATAAAAGTACTTTGATGGGAAGACCAACGAGTTCTATGAACTGAAGCTGGGAAAACTCACAATAGATGAATACATCAACAAATTTCTTGAGATGATAAGGTATGTTCCCTACATAAAGGATGAAAAGGTAAAGATGCAACAATTCATTAATGGACTACCTTAGTCCTTTCAGGACAAAATTGAATTTGATAAGCCAAATAACTTAGAAGATACTCTTCGGAAGGCAAGGTATTTCTATGAGCAATTCAAGAATAAGACAAAAGCTCATGAGGATTGGAAGAAGAAAAGTAATTCAGGATTCAATA
>JASDQU010104997.1:227400-265963 GCA_032191745.1 Picea mariana
CCATAGATGATTTTTCTCTAGAGTATCTAACAGAACTGCAGGAAGACACCATCCTTGACAGGAGAATGCGAACTTCAAAACGAGGAAATGTGGAGTATTTGCGAGTTGGTGTTAAAGGGACTGATCCAAGCAAGGCCAAGTGGATTGAGGTTGGAAGGGTGAGGGAACTTTACCCTCATCTTCACATAGACTGAAAATAGTCTTTTGGAGGTCCAAAAGATTCCTAATGGGGAGGTGTGATCAGGGGATCAAATTTTGCTCAAAAATTCAAAGTGCTCGGAATCGCTTCAAATCGGACAAGAGCATAGGACTCGTCATTGAAAACCCAACGCAACTCGTTTCATCTCAAACGGACGTAGGGAGTGAGAGATATAGTGATCTGTTCATTAAGTCAAACAGGCAAAAATTTTGGTGCTGACTGTACAGTCCATACAGGCTGATGTGGCAGGGCTGTACAGACCGTATGATGATGTGGCAATTGATGATGTGGCAGAATCTGGTTGGATATTGAAGGTGAATGATGTGTTGACACATGGCATTTTGTTGGTCAATGATTGGGTGCCACATGGCCCAATCATGGGCTACCACGTGGCACCCCAGAATTGGTTGGTTGTATGTTAATAAAATGTAATGGAGTCCATGGGGTTTGACCCCCGGACCTCCCCCCGGCGTAAGGTTTAACAATGGCCACCCTACCAACGAGCCATCAATTGGTTCTTATTTATTATATGGTTTCAACAATATTTAAGTTTGATCATTGTATAAAATGGAAAGGGGGGTCGGGCCGAGGCTTAGCGCCGATCCGTGGTTTCTTTACATTACATATAACTGTGGTATAATATATATGGCGCAGGGTTTTAATACTAAGTCGTAGTTTGGTTATATAATATATAACCATTGTTTATATACGGGAGTTGCATTACAACGGGCCCAGCCCGTGGTCACATATCTATTGCATATGACCCTTATTCTATACGGAAGTTTGCGCGTGGGAATTTTGAACGGTTGGCACGGTTTTGACCGTTAGCCCCTTTTTGCCAAATGAGCAGTCGTATGACTCATATGCCCAGGTGCCTAGGTGGTTAGGGGTTGGCACGCCCTTAACCATCCTACGGTTTGCACCGTTGGTGCGGTTGCACTCGATGCTGGGTTTTCACGCTTTAAAATGCATGTGAGCCAGGTTCAAACAACAAGGGTGCATTTTGTAGATGCAGAGACAACAAGCTTGAAGAGAGAGACTTCCAGGAGGCCTAACTTCTTCGTTTTTCGACCGATTGAGGTGCCGAAAGAGCCCGGACAGGGGTTTTTGGACGCTCTGAAGCCATTGGAGCAGTCGGTTTTTCAGTTTGAGCATCGTAAGACATGTTTTTTAGCACTTTGAGAAATTAATAATAATGATCCATTGGAAGCTCGACCAGGAGATGTAGCCCAAGAGAGAGGTGAACTCCTTTATCAAATTGTTGTGTTTATGTGCTTATGTTCATTGATTATGTTGTTTTGTATGTGTATTTTTCATAAGTAATCCTTTAATATATGTGTTGCAAACTGATACTTTTGCTTTAAACACATAACTTTCACTTGCAATAATTTTCAAGTTTTTCAAGTCTTCTTCAATTTTAGATCAAATTGGATACAAGGTTTTTATTGTGTAAATTAAGAATATATGATGTCAATTGTATTTTAGGTGTGAACCAAGGTTAGGCATGTAACCTTTTATTCTGAAGGAATAGCACAACAAGCGAAAAAAATGATAAAGGAATTCTAGTTTTCTCGTTTGGGTTTCTAGGGTTAAATATCTGTGTACTATATTGGGACACAACAATGAATGAAGAACAACAAGTCATCCATATTGGGACACAACAATGAATGAAGAGTATCACTCTTTAATGTTGAATGATACTTGGGATCTTGTACCTCTTCTAAAAGGAAAAAAACTTGTTATATGGAAATTGGTGTATAGAACTAAGTATGCATCAAATGGAAGTGTTGAAAGAAAAAATGACCATTTAGTTGCCAAAGGATTCTCTCAAGTTGAAGGCATAGACTATAATGAAACCTTTTCCCCTATATCCAAAATAAATTCTATCCTCCTTGTTATATCCCTTGTTGCCTCACATAAATGGGAGGTCAATTAGATGGATGTTAAATCCTTCTTCTTGCATGGGGATTTGAAAGAATAAATACACATGGAACAACTTCTTGGATATGTCTAGAATGACTCTTGCCTTGTTTTTTTCCTTAAGGAATCTCTTTATGGTCTCCTTGAGTTTGGTATTCCCAATGGAAAACTTTCTTCTTGACACCTACTTTTATAGATGTTATCCTGACCTTAATGTCTATACCAAGAATGCAGGAAACCATCTCATAATCCTTGTTATTTATATTGATGACCTTATACACACCGACATTGACCCTAAACTTTTAACCCATGTGAAATATAACCTTAAAAATAAATTTTAAATGACAGACTTAGGAAATTTACATTATTTCCTTGGCCTCCAAGTATTGGAAACCAAGGAAGGAATCTTTCTTTCTAGTATAAGTATGTTTGTGACCTTCTTTTCTGCTTTCACATGGATGATTCTAAACCAACCCCTTGTCCCTTATAGTTTGGAATCAAACTTGCTACCACCTGTACTACTCTAAAAGTTGATGCCACTTTTTGCCATCAATTAGTTGGTAGCCTCTTATATTTTACTCATCCCCATCCTCATATTTCCTTTCTTGTTGGTCTTGTTGCCTAGTATATGAAAACACCACATGAAAGCCATTGGAAAGAAACTAAAAGGATACTTCAATATGTTTGGGTTACAGTTCAATTTGGGATACATTATAGTTCATAGGGGTCTCCTTTTTTGGTTGGTTTAGATGATTTAGATTGGGCCAATGACTTTGATGATCGAAATTCTACTGCAAGTTACGTTTTCAACCTGGGTTCTGAGCCAGTCACTTGGGCTTGTAAGAAGCTATAGGCTATTTATCTTTCTTCAGTAGAAGCAGAGTATCATGCATCAATTAATGCAATTCAAGAAGGTTTGTGTATTTTAAAAATCCTTTCAGAGTTTGGATTCCAGCAACAACATTCGACCACCCTATGGTGCAAAAATCATAGTTCCATCAAGATCACCAAAGATCCAGTTCAACATCAAAACAAAACAAAATCAAGCTACACATGCACTTCATCTAAAATCTCATTCATGTTCGAGTTATTGAAATTATGTTTTTCCCTACAGAAGATCAAATTGTATACATTTTCACAGAGTCTCTTATAGAAGAGAAGTTTTCTAAACTTCTATCTATGTTAGGAGTTCAAGAATTTTTCATTAAGGGGGGATAGGCTCCAATTCCTCCTTCCTTATCCCATTGTGTCTCCTTTGTAAATCCTCCAATCCTATCCCAAGTTGTTCTTAAGGGGGGATGTTACGATATTTAGACACTTAGGAGTTATTTAAGTTCAACTTGGTCTCCAAAAAAACCTGGGTTCTAACTTAGTTCTCCAAAAAAACCCTAGAAACCATCGACCCCTCTGGTAAACCAGAAGGAAACATTGTGCACAGAGTGCAGAACGTAATCTCACCTGATATGTCTTATGGGTAATGATTGCATGAATCATATGTCTGCAATCATGGAAGGAATTATGATCATGGGATGTTAGGAATACCTATACTTCTACTTCAATATTCACCATCAGATTTACCATTTAGTTAAGATTTAACATTCATTCTATAGGAAATAAAATATCTTATCTAGTGTGCACTGCAAATTAAACTTAACAGATTCATTCATTTAACCATTCATTCATCATAATGATAATTACAAAACATAAAATAACATATTCCACACATTGACATAGTATTTTACCATGGTTAACCCTCCTTGGACTACGTCCACAAAGTTTTGGCATTCTATGCTTCTTTATTAATATTCTTCAAAATATTGCGCTATGTGCATTACATCAGTAGCATATAATTCTTGGTGAGGCTGACTAGCATCACACCAAGATCCAAAAATTGCAACCTGACCCTCAATTGCAACTAGAAAAAAAAAACATCTCCAAAGCTCTCGACCAAAAACTAGTAACTGCGACTCAAAACTCTCCAAAACATACCAAGGATAATATGATCTCCTCAGATCATACAATTCCTATTTATACTACCAAAATGGGTAAAATCCCTTACAATAGAGACCAAAAACCCTAACCCTAAGTGGATTAGGTCTGTCCACATAGTAAATTTTTGCGCATGGTTGGTCTTCAATACAATTGTTCCTTTCTTTGACTCTTCTTTTCCTTATCTCCTTGTGAACTTTGCCTCTTTGGTACATTCATTAGATTCCTGCCTCGTTGGTTGCACTCTTCCATATTCCTCAAAATTTTCTCCAAAATAGCCTTCTCCAACACGTAGTTTTAAGTATGGCCCTCACGGGAAGATGCTTTGAAGAAGTCTATATGAAACCCTCAGAATATGGTTAAGAAGCCCCAAAGGTGTGGTCATGAATCCCAAAGTTGATTGGAATAAAAGAGTATGAAGGACACCTAAAATACATACAAAACTCTCATAGATGGATAGTCCTCGTAATTTTGTTTCCAACTGTATGTGGTACACCACATGGTTCCTCACCATTGAGAAGTTATACCTCATTAAAGATGAATCCCAGAAGTATGGTTATAATTCCCCTAAACGGTTGCAACAAGAAGTTACAAGTTGACCTCAAAATTAATTAAAGGAGAAAATTTTTTGAAAGTAAGAAGTTACAGGTTGGCTCAAAGTCAAGTAAAGGAGGTACTTGAAAAAGTATAAATACCCATCAAATATCCTCTCATTAGAATTGAAGTAAGTTTCATAAAGAAACTATGTGATTTCTTGGTGAAATTGAAGTAGCGAAGGAGTGCGAAGAAAGGAGGTCTTGGGGCTGCAGATGTGAGAAGGATTTCTAGTAACCCTAATTGAGAAGGCCCTCACGGGTTGGGTATAGGGCATCTCATGAAGCCGCTGCAAGTTTCACATTACTCGTCACGTGAGGCCCTGCTAGTTTCCCAGTTTTTTCGAGCGAGGCTGAAGGAAAGGTTGAATAAGGAGCTATCTTCATTATGTTGAAGTTGAGGAAGGTATTGTATTCTGTGATCTTATACACCAGGTTGATTAAAGGTATGTATTTATGTATGTTTTTATGGTTATACATTGAGAGTTTTGTTATATTCTTTGAAGCATATCTTGAAGATCTATGGCACATATCTAGAGGCATGTCTTGGTGATTTTGGAAACATGATTTGAGAGACATGGCACATGCTTGGCACATTGTTTGGGGCATATCTTGGATGTTTTGGTATATGCTTGAGGCATATATTTGGTGCATGGTTTGAGGTATATCATGGATACTTTGGCACATGCTTGAGGAATATTTGATACATGGTTTGTTGCATATCTTGATGATATTGGGAATATGATTTGGAGGATGTTCTTGGTGATCTTGGCATAATATTTATGTGGTTGAACCAATTTTTATGATGATGATGTATCAGTATCAGTGATAGTAATAGTAACAGGTTGATTATGATGATGTATCCATATCAATGAAATTAACAATGATAGTTTTTTGATGATTATGTATCAATATTAGTGATAGTGACAGGTTGTTGTTGATGATGATGTATCAATATCAGTGAGAGTTACAGTGACAATTCTCTTATTTATATTTATGGGATGTTGTGTAGCACATGGGAATATTGGTTTCTTCAAATAGTAGGTTGGTGATTGCATGGAGTTGCAACATCCTTTTAGTTGGTTCTCATAAAACTATGGGGTTGGAGCCTCTTTCTAGTTGGTGTTGGAGAATCTAGGGAGTTGGAGCCTCCTTCTAGTTGGTGCTAGAGAATATAGGTAGGTGGATATTCCTTTAGGTTGGAGACGTAAAAACTAGGGGGTGGAGCCTCATTCCAGTTGGTTTTGAAGAACATAGGGAGTTGTAGCTTCCTTCAGGTTGGATCCTATGACTATCCTTGGACCTGTCCATGCATTATACATGCATCAACTTGTAACTCAACATATTGGAGTTATTTTCCACTGGTGCTTACTTTTGTAATAAACTAACATATATGAAAACCATTCCAAAATAAGCATTCAAATATTCATGTATCATTATCATCCATTGTTATAACATTCCTTTATCTATGAACTACTCTATGAACCAATCTATGAATCAATATGTGAATCCAGTATTTCCTGAACTCATGCTCTCATCCACTGTCATATATATTTACAAACCCGCTAATCCATCTTTGTCCATACTTTCCATGACTCTGTTACTCAATTTTCCATAATGTTGGCCCATCTGTCACTTTATTATCATGATGTATGCACAACTGCAAATGATCATCAAATGTGTCCATTGATCTTCTCTATCTACATACCAAACTCCACATGCCTCAAACAACCTATTCTAACAATATATATTCTTGAGTACAACCATAGAGTTCTTCCTATGTAACTGCCAACTAACACCTGTGTGGGAACATTTCTTTCTCAATCAATCAATCTGTTATTTTGTACTTCTGCTATTGAACCACTCTGAGGCTATCTCTACCAAACATCTGCAACATTATACTTTAACCTACTCGAAAGGTAAATCTTTGATCTTTAGAGCTGATGTATAGAGTCCCCTTGTTCAACATACATATTTTTTGGGAGTCTTCAAGACTGATGGCTCAGAAAAATACTCGCTCTGATGCAGAGTCATCTACCTTTTCTTATGTAAATACATCATCCTTCTGAACTTTGAATTTTCCCTTTCTTCCCGTGGATTGATCTTGATCTATAATTACTAAAAGTACAATCTCTTTAATCTATTCCTTATTTACCTTCTCTTATTTTCTTTCATTTCTTCTCCAAAACTTTTTGTATTTGACATCTTCCTTTTTTTGTAGATTTTTCTTCATCTTGTATTATTCCAATCTTGCGATTTCTAGGACCTGGTCCTTGTTCACATGTTATTCATGTTTTCGTTTCCTTACTTTCTTATATCTGATATCCATTTCTTTCTTTATGGATGACACTATCACGATTCTACAATTTTGGGCTATATGAACATAGTTGTGGCATTTATAGCATTAAATATTATTTGGGGGCACATAAGCATTTCTTTCTCAAACACTTATTTCATAAGCCCTGCAATCTGCAACCTTATGTCCAAATTTAGTACAATAAAAAAAATCACCATAAAATAAATTTACATATCTAGGAGTGAATGGTGTAGTCCTTTTGAATTACTACCTTGGTTGATCATGATTGGTTCTTCTTTGTGGATTGAAAGTGGAGGGTCTTCTTGAAGATGTATCTTTATCAATTTTATTAGATTCTGGTTGACCATGATTCCTTCCTTTGAGTACTTATGCATAAGTCTTTGTATTCTCTTCACTCTTCCTTTCTGGAAACCTAGAGGTGTTCTCTTCAACTGATGATGTGGATGTTTCTTCCTCTTCAACATACATGTTGAGATTAACAATTTTTTCTCTTAATATGAGAACTTCTTCTTCAATATTTTCCACCTCTTATTCTTTCTTCATCATCTGAGACTTCATGACTTATTCTGTTCTCGTTGCTTATTCAATTTGGATCTTCAAAGTAATTATTTCTTTTTCAAGTATTCTCTTTTCTTTACCAAACTCTGCCTCAATTTAGTTTAAATCATTAGTTCTTTCCTTGAGATGATATGTCAATATCTTCTCTCTCTTTTCTGCTTCTTCCTTTTGTTCTGCTATTTTAGATACTAAATACTGCTTCTGATCCTCGAGAGTTTCTTCAATCCTTCTAGCTTATTCTAGCTGACCTTTTAACATCATGATCATCTAATCAACTTATTTGGAGTTGTTGTTCTATGATTATTCCATCTTCTTTAGTTCTTCCTAAAGTGATTTGTTTTCTTTTCTTTCAGTCCTTAGATATTCAATTGTACTGATCAATTATTCTCTGTAATCAAATTTTTCTTCTTCATGTTCTTCCTCTTCTAAATTTGTCTAACATGTTGAGCGTATTTCCTCTTGTTATGTACTGCATCTTCTTTGAAATTCTCTGACTAAGTGATAGGTGAAAAATAGATATTATGTAACTTATCCCAAAGTTTCTTAGCTGATGAAAATTTACCCACCTTGTCCTTTACTGAATCATATAGTCCTTCCAAAATGAAATCCATTGCAATTTTGTTATTTATTTTTAGTTCCTTCTTGGATGCAATATCTTCCCTTATTGAACTTCCATATCCTTTAACAACTAATTGCGAAATATCATATCCATGTTCCTATAAAAATACTTTTGTCCTTCTGGTCCATATATCATACTATAGAACACTCTGACCTTCAAATTTTGGTACTCCAATCTCAGTGTATTCCATGATATCCTTCCAGTCGTTAAACATTTTTTTTAAGGAACCCACTCTAATACCAATTGTTGGATTACTATGAGGGGGGGTGAATCAATAATGAACAATTTATACTACTTGTTAATCCTTTTTAACCAAAATGTATATTCATTTAAGTTATTCAACAATGTTGATCAGTTCATCATTAATATGTTATTGCATCATATAACATTAACATCCATTGGTGCATAATAAACAATAATAGACACATCCACACAATGCATAGTACATCGGTATTTTACGTGGAAACCCAATGCCGGAGAAAACCAAAAAAATATTTTTTTATATGTCTTTAATAATTAAATTCAAGGAAGCACCAACATCTAATTCTCCAGGTCCAGTTGGAAGGAGGATCCAACCCCTTAGTTTCTCAAGATACAACTTGAGGGAAGCTCCAACTCCCAAATTCTCTAGATACAACTAGAAGTAGGATACAACCCCCTATGTTCTCATGATACAACCGAAAGGTTGATAAAACCTCCTAGTTCTCAGGCTCCAACCTGAAGGAAGGTCCAACTCGCTGATTCTCCGAAACCAATTGGAATGAGGCTACAACCCCCTTTCCTTTCCCCGTCCAAATGCCCTGAAATATAAATTCCAAATGTAAACAACCTGTCATTGAATCAAACACTGCCACTATCAACCTATCACTATCAACCTATAACAACCTGTACCAAACAACCTATAACAACTTGTACCAACAACCTGTAACAACTTGTACCAACAAAAGTGAATCAACTATGCACAATAAAACCTGTCACATCAACCTGTATGATCAATCTCATCAACCAATCAGATCTATGCACCAAGATCAATCACCGAGACAACTCTCAACCATATGCACAATATCACCAAGATGTGCACCAACCAAGACTACTTAAAAACATCAACACCATGTATCACAATTAAGATGTGCTTCTAAAAGTATGATAGGTAATATATGCCATGTTATCCATAAACCATGTGCCAACAATACTACTAGAAAGTTCCTCTAACAAAGTACAAAATATGTACCAATCACACATAAAATATAAATCAAACTACAACTCATCAAGATGTACCAACATCACTATACCATACACCTCACGTATGTACCACTCATCAACTATTTTTCCCAACATGTATCTCAATCATATACCAATATAGCCATAAAAAGATTTCTAGCAATACATCACACTATCCATAACCAAATACCATAAACCCTTACACAAAACTATGTTCCAATCCTCACCAAAAACATGTCCAAATATGTGTTATCATGCATGAACTAGCCATATACCAAGATCACCAAAAAATGCCTCTCACAAAATACCATAAGATATACCAATAAGACTCAAACATGAACCAACAATATACTTCAATAGAGCTTCCTCAAAACCATTCTACAACAAGCCCTAAACTTGTAAGAGGGCATCCAACAAATTTACAAGGAAAACCCTCAACTAGATTCATAGATTCAACACTACACATATGAAAACCATACCTTTTTCTTCTTGTACCTATGGATCTATTACGGATCTGTTTATATAGCCATGATTCTTTTGCCATGATATTATTGCCGCGATTACAATGCCACGATTCTGTTGTCACGGTTCTATTGCCGCGTTTTTGCTGCAATGATTCTATTGCCACAAATTTTCTACCGCAATTCTACAACTGTGATTCCTTTGCCATGAATTTGCTACAAAAAATTTAATCTATCAATAATACCTTCCAAAAAACCTTTCACAAATGGATATTCAATTATATTAAAAAATAGGTGCAAATAGGAGTCCCTTGCTCTCCTATTTATACTTTCCAAGTGCCTTCCTCTAGAAGTTTCCTTGTAACAACTTTACCCCTTACTCCATCTTCTTGGGCTAACCCATTAACCCACTTTTTTCCACTTAACCACTTTGTGCAATTTTACTATTCAACCTTCTCCACTTAACTTAACCACTTTACCACAAATAATAAACTCTCCACTTCTAGTTTCAATTAATTTATTTTCAATTATTTTCTTATTGCAACAACTTAACCCATGATTAACTCTTAGTTTCACCCACTTTGAGTAGTCACCTTCTTCTAGGAGTTATTATAATAATTTGACTTCTTTGACCTTCTAGGGGCTTCTAGATAACTCATGAGGGTTCTCCAACTTTACAAGGCCATAAATGCCTAACTATGAGGAGTTATGTGATGTTCCACATATTACCAGAAATGGAAGGAAATGTACTATCAACCATCTAGAATAGTCTTACCTGCATATACAATGATATTCATTACATTAATCCTCAACCAGAATTTGGTTCCTTACCCATACCTCTAGAGCTATGGAAATGTGTTGTTGGACATACTCAAAGGTTGACATCAATCTCTAAGGGTTGAAATCAATCTACAACATCATTCTCCAAGGGTTGACATCAATGACAACCAAGTATCCAACTGTCCATCAATATATACCAACTATCTAACAATCTCCCCCTTTGGCATTGATGGCAACACCTAGTCATGAAAACACTCATGCTCATACTGCTCATCATTGTTTCTATCTCTCCCCCTTTTACATCAATGACAAAGGGTATCTCTCCTTCGGGTTGCTCCTCCTTACTCAACTCTCCATGGGGATGCTCCCCCTGTATTCATATCTCTGATTACTTTATCTCTCCCTTTGACAAGGATTAAATCTCCCTATCGATCTGATACTGTACCTTCTCTAACCAATCATGGTTAAGAAAATAAATCCCCCTGTGTGTATGAATCCCACTATCTTATCTGCAAGATGTTGTGTAATCATTGTGAACAATATGTTATCACTTCAATCTGATTCTGCTATGGATGTTGTTTCTCTACTAGAAAATTGATAAACTGCTCAACAATACCATCATCTACTATTCCTATGACGATGCTTGGACCATTCCATGCATTATACATGCATCAACTTGTACCTCAACCTATTGGATTTATTTTCCATTGGTTCTTTCTTTTGTAATCGACTGACATATATGAAAAGAATTCAAGAATAAGCATTCAAATATTCTTGAATCATTATCACCCATTATGATAACATTCATTTATCTATGACCCACTCGCTGAACCAATCTATGAAAGAATATGTGAATCCAATATTTCCTGAACTCGTGCTCTCATCGATTGTCATATATACTTCCAAAGTTGCTAATCCATCTTTTTCCATACTGTCCATGACTCTGCTACTCAACTATCCACAATGTTGACCCATCTTTCATTGTACTATCATGATGTTTGCACATATGCAAATGATCATCAAATGTGTCTATTGGGCCCTTTGTTTTTGGATAAGGAATTATGCTGGTTTTGACTACGCATGAGTTGTGCAAGCTTCAAAAGAGGCTGGACAACGGAACGAGAAAGAGAAACAAAAAGAAGTTGCAAAAGTCAGCACAACACCAGCTAAGAAAAAAATGGTTGCAACAGAACAAGGAAGCACGAAATCCGAAATAGAAGACAAAAGCAAACTATATATAGGGTTGAACATAAGTGTAAAATGGTTGTTGCTAGTGTTGTAGAGGTTATTGATGGTACTGACATTGATGACGTTGGTATTATTGTTGGTTTTCACCATTGTTGTTGTGGTTGGTCAATTGAATCTTGATTCTGTAAGGAACTTGATCTATCAATTTGAGAATTGGAGCTCTACGACCTGAGTCCAGAGTCAAGAGTCTGTACAATGCACTACTTTGTAATTCTGAGTCTGTAATCACAGAAAGATTCTCAAGATAACATGAAGAAGAACCTAAATTTTTGAATATGATGTATCTCTATGTGTTTACTTATGCATTATAGTATTTATCTAGGGAATACGATTTCTATTTGATGGTTCTATGTTTAAACGCTTGTTCGCAACATAAGTAGGTTCGATTCTTTCACATGTATGATTTAGATCTATTCATGTCTCTTACGGAAGATCATGAATGAGTCATGAGGGCTCTATGGATCCTCTTAAGTCTTTTCCCTGCCCTTCCCTATCTATCTGTCTCAACAACACTTCAGGTGAGACTTCTTCTCTTTGGAGGAGATGAAAATGCCAGTGCTCTAGAATACATGGTATCTTTTGTTGGTAACCTGAGAAGGACCCTGGTCTGATTAAACTTGCACCAAAAAAATGGTTTCATTGTTGGAACCCGCATTAAAAGGGAAACTGTAGGGAGAATTCTTCTGCCAATCCATAGATATGGTATTGATCAATGGTGGGAAAGAAATTGTGACGCCTTCATATAGAAAGAAGTGGAACTGAGGAGAAAATTGATGGAAAACAATCACGAAGCAATCTTTTACTCAGAAAGATTGAGCGACCAGTACGAGATTTTCTGGGTTAAATTCCTAGAATAATTTTTCCACTAGATAAAGAGGCTCCAAGAAGCTCCAGAGTACCATGGGTGAGTCAAGAGAATATGTGTGTGGGATACCAAAAATATAGCATCACTTCAGAGGTTGGATTGTCCAGACACACGAGCAGTTGATTTCTGGGTCAACACCACATTAGAGGGATATATCATTGAATTTGCAGCTGAGAACCACCAATATTTCTTGCAAGAAGAGGAAATTTTCAAGAAAGACACAAGGGGAAGGTTGTTGAGAGAAATCCTCCTATGGATTAAGGTTTTCTTAATGGAGGAGGGAATGTTGAATACGTCCCCGACTGAGATGGCAATGTAAATAACCTCACTTTGGGTAGGGAAAGGAGGGTGAGATTCATGGCATGAGAGAGGAGAAGGATTCTTTAACAAATGGGTGGGAAACAAAAATAAATAGACTCAAGAGACGAGCAATCCTTGAAGAGATCCACCATAGTTGAGAAGTGGTGGCACAACAAGATCAAGAAAGTAGCAATATAGTCTGAGAAGTTGAGGAAAGAAGGCAGATTAGGAGAAGTAGAGGAAAGACAAAGGGAAGAATTGTAGAATATGAGAAGATAGGAATGACTGGCCAATCAAATAGTAAACGAGAGAGAAGCGTGGGGAGAAAGAAGTCCCTAGGAGGTGGGACAACAAGGAGAAGGTGCAGACATAAGAGAGGAAGAAGTTAACATGAATCTTGGAGAAGAAAGAGAAGATTCTGCCTCGATAGTAGGAGAGATCAAGAATCTGGTCGAAGAGATCATCCCAGTGGAAGAAAATGAGACCCCCGATATCAAAGAAAATCACCCCGAAGCCAGTGACGCCAAACCCGAATCACCCAAACCCTAATTGTTTTATATACAAGCAGTAAGTTTGATACTACCTTCTCATGCTAGTTCTGTTCCAGTACAATTAATTAGTCAGTCACAACCAAGAAGTGCGAGTACAGGGAGGATATTGGGATTTCCTGGTATATCACAAAAAGGATTGTTAGGATTCATATTGATAGGAACAACAAGATCAACAATGGTTGGCCATGCAGGTGGTTCGATTTTCCGATACCTGGAATTTTGGGGTAAGGGAGATGAAGACGTTGAGTAGCACTAGTTCTTTTGTGAAGAAATCTAGAGATCTAGAGGGACTCCGCATGTGAATAAGCTGGTCGAGTTTCGGACTACCTTGAGAGGTCTCTCTCTTAAGTGGTACATGAAGATCATTGAGTCGGGAGTGCGAAGAAAGCAAGGTCAAGTGTTCACACTTGGCTAGGTGCGGACAAGATTCATAGCAGAGTTCAAACTACCCTAGTCAGAACAACAGGCTCTATATAAGTTGCGTGAGATCCAATAGAAGGAAGGTGAATCAACCTAGGAATACAACTAGAAATTTAAATATTCCATAGGGAGTTTGGCACATCCAATCCACGAAGAACATCAAAGGGAGTGGAACATTCAGGGGTTTCTGCCTCTGACTCGTATTCTGTTAATGCAACAACGAATAGCCACGTTAATAGATGCCTTGGAACAATTGATGAATATTGAATCCATGGAAGGATACCATGGGAGCCTGAGAATTAATAGACCCCTAGTAGATGTGAATCTGGTGCAGCTACAAGGGAAGATATCAACACTTACATAAAATATTCAAGAGCTGATGATACCCAGACTAGGACGACCACAGGTTTGGTGCATCGTATGTTATACAGAAGGACATATGGAGAACGAATGTACACAAATAAGGGGAAGTGGACCCCCTGAAAATTTGATGGTACCCCCGCCATGACCCACAGGAGGAGTTATGCAAGTGTCGATGAACTTACCATTCTATAGCCCTACCCCGTACAATGCTTTCCTAGGAGGCCAAGAAACACCAACAACTGAGTATTGTGAAATCTATCAAATCCATGGGAATGGGCCAAGACAGTGCCCCATTATGCATAAATACTCGATAATGCCAGACAAAGTACACTATGATTTCTGTGCATCTACCATGCATACTACCAATCAATGTAGAGCGTTGGATACACTAGCATACAGATTGGACCGGACAACATTCAAGGTGAATGAAAACCCTTAAGGACCAGGAAGAGGTCGAGGAGGTGGAGCCGGAGGAGATGTCAGAGGAGGAAGAACTAGGGGAAGAGGGCCAAGAAGATTCTATAACTGTGATGAGCAAGGTCATATGGCTAGATACTATCCTCATCCAAGGTGACCATGGTGCTCTCACTGTAGAACCAACGGGCACATAACTGAAGACTGCCTAGAGTTAATTGCAGAATGGGAGGATAGAGTACGACAAAGAGGAACTAACCTTATTAGTTCATAAATCAAGAGGGTTGCTTAGGGACCATTTCCCAACCTTAATATTGTTACTCGAGGAGGAGCGAAGACAGGATTTGATGTTGATACTCTACCTTAGATCCAGAAAGCAACACCTAAGGAAGACAGGTATGACCCCCTAAAACAAAATCTATTCTTTAAAGATTCCATATAAATGTTTCAGAATATTCATATCCCTTAGATGTAGGAGAAACCCCCACAACCTATTGTTTATCCTAAGATGGCGGAAGTTCCTTCTTCACCCCCTACACCGAGAAACCCTGTAGCCATGCAAAGACAACCTGAGCAACCTCAAAATGTAGTTGACCTTTGGTTTCAATTATTCTCTGACATTTTGGGTAATGATCAACTAATAGAAAAGTTGCGCAATGCACTATACCTAGTTTTAGTGAACGAAGAACCCCTAGAGGAAAGAATAAGGGCTAATATTTCTGATAAGAGTACCCAGAGAGTACAATGAAGAAAAGTATGAACCAAAAAAAATTTTAGACTAGTAGCCCAGTTAGATGAATTTGAAATTAGGGAAGTCATGTTGGATCTAGGATCAGATGTGAACATTCTTCCTAAGAAGACCTGGGAAGGCTTAGGAAAAGCTAGGCTGACATGTTCCCCAATTCAACTGAGAATGGAAAACCAATATTGTATCTTCCCCATAGGAAGACTAGAGAATGTGGATATAGATGTTGCGGGAGTAAATAAAGTGGTTGACTTTGAAGTCATTGAGATCATGGGAGATAAGGACCCCTACCTTGCACTACTTGGCATCAATTGGGCCTATGAAAATTATGCAGTAATTGACTTAAAGAAACACACCATGACCTTTGAGGATGAGGGAATCAAGGTAGTTCGACCTTTGGATCCATATGTAGGACCCAAGTATACAAAACCAAAAGACAATAATATGGAGGGAGAAGACTTGGACCGGTTGTACATTGTAACAGCTGGGGCAAGAAATTATTATATAAACCCCATTGTTGATGGATCAGTAATTTGGAGAAGCATACAGTCAGCAGACGAAGATTCAGAATCAGATTTTGACAATTGGCAACAAGGTTCATACGAAATATTCTCAAGAAGATGTGTAACTGTTAGAGTGACCAGATGGGTTGGGACTGAAGTTAGAGAACACCCAATATACAAAGACACCTCATATCTATATATTTTTATGCACAACATGGAAGAAAATGTACGAGAATATCAAATAATCTCAGTACTAGATGTAGCTTTTCATAACACCCCCGCCAAATGGTGGGAAAATCATAAATCCGTATTCAGAACATGGGACGAGATGAAACAATATATCAAGTACAGGTTCCAGAATAAGGAGTAGCTGGAATTAGAGATGCAAACAGAGCTCCATGTTGCACAACTATTCAACGAAGAATCGGATCCCAGAATACATATTGAACAATGCATGACACAATGGAAAGTTGCGGGGATACCCTCTCACTTTTGGGTCGAGGTATCTCCCCACTCTCTAGGTCCAATCCTGAAAGATTGGGTCATACATGAAGAAACCAGAAGACAGAACAGTGACTGGCAAACACTGGCAACTCAATTTTGCAAGGACTTCTCATTTACAAGTAAGTACTCTGAGTTTGAAGTAGTCCTGCAAAAGATTAAAGAATTTCTTTTTACAGATAATCGGAATCAAAAATAAAACTTAGTGATATGTGCCAAATATAACTAAGAACTTCTGATTAATATCCACTTGACCTTAACTGAGAAACCTATAGAATGCTACCAGATCAACATAGATTCATAAAGATTAGATGATTTAGTGGAATTGAGGAACCTGGCCATCAAAGAGACAGAGGGGAGACGAGAAATTCAAAACACTGTGCCCAGCCAGACTGATAGTTCCTACAATAACCCATTAAAATTGCGCAAAATCAATACAGGAAACATAGAGCAACACAAGATAGATATGGTAAGAGACTACTGGGATGAGAAAACCAGTCAAGAAATATAGATTTTACTGCAGGAATATGAGGATTTTTTCCCAAATACTTTTTAAGAGTTAAAGAGAATTAAAGGAGTCATGGGAGAAATGAATATTGAATTGAAACTAGGATCCAAGCCTATCAAACATATACCATATCATCTTAACCCTAGAGTAAAAGAGAAGGTCAAGAAGGATATAGACAAGATGTTGGAAGCAGGTCTCATTTTTGCAATAGAAGAAGCAGAGTGGGATAGCCTGATAGTTATTCAAAGCAAGAAAAGCACAAAGGATATTAGAGTCTGTGTAGACTACAAAAGTCTCAACTCTACCTGTGTGCATGAACCTTTCCCAACACCCTTTATAGATGAGGTTCTAGAACAGGTTGCGGGAAAGGAAGCATACTCATTCACAGATGGATTTTCAGGATACCATCAAGTCAGGATCACTGAAGAGGAAAAAAGGAAGACCACTTTCATAACAGAATGGGGATCTTTTGCATACAATGTGATGCCATTTGGCTTAAAGAACGCTCCTGCAGTTTTTTCCAGGATTGTAATAGCATATTTTAGAGAGTTCATTCACAAATTTATAGAATTCTATATGGATGATTGGACAATATATAGCCTACTCAAGGAACATGTAGCACTACTAAGGATAATGTTTGAAAGATGCAGAGAATTGAAGATCTCATTGAATATTCGAAAGTGTATCTTTTTTGTACCACATAGGAATTTTTTGGGCCATATAGTCTTTCGAGAAGGAGTATTGGTAGACCCAGCCAAAATTATGGTCATTGTGAATATGACACCTCCTATGAAGGCTAAAAATTTTCACTCCATGCTGGGACACATAGGTTACTATCGTAGGTTCATTCAAATATATGCCAACATTACTGCACCTCTGGAAAACCTACTGAAAAAGGATGAAATGTTCCAATAGACTCTAGAATGTGATAAAGCATTTGAGGCACTCAAGGAAAAACTCATCGCAACATTGATTCTGATATTCCCAAACTGTGAGAATTAATTTCACGTCCACGTAGATGCCTCGGGAATTGACTTGGGAGCTATCTTAATGCAACCGAGTGATGGAGCTATGGATCACCCTATCTATTTTGTGGGTCAGAAGTTGTTGCAAGAAGAATACAACTACACAACGACAGAAAGGGAGGTTCGACCATGATTTATTCTTTGCATAAATTTAGACATTATATGTTAGGGTCTCATTTCAAATTCTTTACTAGTCATTATGCATTGAAATATATAGTTAACAAACCTGCGTTGGAAGGGAGAATTTGTAGATGGCTATTGTTATTTCAGGAATTTTCCTTTGAGGTTATCTTCAAGCTAGGAAGATGCAACATAGGTCCTAATCAGCTGTCTGGGTTAGAGTTAGGGTAAAGTGGCAGAGCAGTAGATGATCAACTCCCAGATGCAAACTTGTTCAGGATTGAGGCCATACCAAAATACATGGAGGACATGTACATGGGTCTGTCCAGAAACATATTCCGTAACCTAGAAACGCCACATGGTTTTTAGAGGATCAGATTACCAATTTATTGCTAGAAATTTGTATAAACTAGGTCTAGACAACATCTTCATATGATGTGTCCTAGATCATGAAAGACATGCTATACTCTACGAATGCCATAGTGGAGCTGTAGGAGGCCATGTAGGAGGAAAGGCCACTGCAAAAAATTTTCTCCAGGAAGGAGTTTGGTGGGAAACACTCTTCAAGGATTCAAAGGTATAGGCTATATCATGTGATGTTTGTCAACGAGTGGGTAAGATGTCATGCCGAGAAGAATTACCACTACAACAAGTTAGATCTATATAAGCATTTTATAAATGGGTAGTTGACTTCATTGGACCAATCAACCCTCTCACCAAGCATTCAAAGGCTAGGTACATCATTACCTCAACCGACTACCTCACCCATTGGGCAGAAGCAACAGTTGTACATGATTGTTCGATAGATACTGCTGCTAGGTTCATTTTCAAGAATATCATTACTCGGTTCGGATGTCTCAGGAGCTTAACCAACAATCCGGGAACTCATTTCATTAGCATCACTATAGAAACACTTACAACAAAATTTCTGATTCAACATCCCAAGAGAAGTCCATACCACCCATAGGCCAATGGAACAATCGAAGCCTTCAAAAAAATTCTAGAAAGGGGGTTAACAAAGGTCTGTTCCGCAAACCACGAGGACTGGGAGGACAAAGTTCTAGTTGTACTATCTACATACAGGACAACCAAAAAGAAACTCCATAGGTACACACTGTTCCAATTAGTTTACGGGTTAGAAGCAGTGGTGCCTGCATAATTTATCACTCCAAGTATATATATTGCACAAGCCACACGTATGATAGAAGAGGAATCCATTGTGCAAAGGCTTATGGAGTTACAAGAGCTCGAGGAGACCATATTTCTAGTACACTTCCATCAGTCGGTTGAAAAAGAAAGACAAAAATCTTGGCATGACAGACACATTAAGGCCAAGGTATTCATGCAAGGAGACAAGGTTCTACTATATGATAGTCAGCATCAGAAGCATCATGGCAAGCTGCACATGCACTGGTTAGGACCATTCATAATTGTGGAGATCCAACCCTCAGGAGCAGTTAAAATCATGCAACTGGATGGTGTGCTGCGACCAGGATCGATGAATGACACTCGCCTGAAGCCCTACCTATCTCAAAATTGAGAAAGAGGGACTATCGCTCTAGTCCAAATGATCTTGTACATTAGTAGATTTGAGTTTTCTAAAATTTTTGTAAATTTAGTTGATAAAGTCATTGTGTGCAGTGTTGCGCCATGACACATAGTTCATTTTTTGTTTAAGTGTTGTTTGATACAGAACTAATGAGTCAGCAGTGCAGGATCCGAAGCATAAGAGAATCCATTAATGAAAATCATTAATATGACGGGGACAACCTTTATGGTCGAAGGGAGGATGAATTTGAATACAATGTGAATCCATGTGCCACACGAACCTAGTCTAGTCACAACCTTTATTTCCATTTCGGTACCAAGTCTAAGGTTAGTTAAGCCATAAATCCGCATTATGCAAATACACCCTCGGAGTTAGTTCTGGGATAACCACCCATCAAATAGAAAGGTCTAAAATCGGCCACATCCTTATTTACACTCACGCAAATAAGTAAATGCCAGAATCGACCAATGGGATTTACCCTGTTAAACCATCCCGTCAGATAAATAAGATCTAGTTGCATCCATATGGGCATGATCACCAGCAATTATTGCTAAAATTTCTCATTAAGCCGAACATAAGGCCCTGCGAACTCGCCCAAGAATGTATCGTTTCCAAAAGAACATAACCATTCTCGAATTCAGTAGAGAGAACCAGCCTGTATCATTATGAAATATGCAATTGTAAACCAGTCCTTAGCTATCGTAGAAGTGTGAATGTCAAGAGCCAGAGCAAGCTGAAGTGCCATGTCAAAATAAGTGGTACTAGACGATCCCTATGACCCATGAGTCGAGATCATAGGTGATCTCAAAAGGAAGATGGAGCATGTTAAGCTTCTCGATCTTGACATCACAGATTCAATCATGTTTCCTCGGATGAACACATATGTCTTTTTGGAGATGGCTCTCGATAGATTGGGAGGAATGGAATTTGTGCCAAAATCAGACTTCATTAACTTATTCAATTTGACCATCATGAACCTGAGAGACCTACCAATCTTCGGTACCACTGGTGAGGTTTGACGGTGCACAAAATTTCTGATAAGCAGGGTCCATGAGAGAAGTATATGTTTGGATAAGAGGTATCCAATCCATGTTGAATACATCCAGAAGATTACTGGACTATACTCCCAAGGGGAATATGTGTCGATAGGATTCCAGGGTCCTGGTAATCACAACAAAATAAAGGCTAACTCATCCTGTATGAGAAATTCAACACAAAAAGGGGAGGACACATAAAAATAATTGAACCCATACTACCCGAGACATTATGGACTGGATGTTACATCATAGCCAATAATGTTATGAGATCATACTACAGGGGTGAATGCACACTAGATGCATTATCAATAGCTGACTTTTGCGCCAACAGAGTTGTGTTCAATTGGTGCAGTTACCTACTATAGGAACTCCTAGTGGCATGCGAGGAAGAACAATAGAAGGGAGGAACCTTCACTTATGGATATATGTTGATGGCATTCTCTATGTTCAAATGGAAACCACCTATGGGAAGATAGTCGACGATACCAGACAAAGGGCGCATGGCGAAGATGTTCAATCCATGGTAGTCCAAGCCAGATTCATAGAATATAGACTTCAATGCCACAACATTTGATAAATAGTACAATGGTCTGATAGATGCAACATAGAGGCTGCGTATCCCATAGGAGCTCCTCAACTACAATACAAGAAATATTACCTTCAGCATAAACCAACACCATACATTTTTTTGGCCGAGACATGTTAGCAGGGAATATTTCCACACAAGGATGATGTCATTCTATCTGGATGAGGAGGACTTTGACAAGGAATTCATGTCATGCCCAGGAGTCAAATGCAGTTAGCGCAAGTTGGGAATGCGTTATATCCTACCTACGGAGCTGCTAAAGAATACCAACAAAGAAGCAGGAGCTGGACCAAGCTCAGGTCTAGAGCCACAAAATCCAGACACTCCAACACAATCAAACTCTGAGGAGTAAGAAGAGATAAAATAGTTGGAGCGGAAAAAAACATGGCCCTCCATCAGCTGCCAACCGATGCTGAGTTGTCAGGTGCGGATGTTAACTAGATCTTTGGCACTGTGTTCAATACCAAACCATTGGTGAAGAGGCCCAGAACTGGGGTCTCGTCGAACAAACCATTGAACCCACAACCCCTTGTATCAGCCGCTCCCCACACCTGCTCAATGTTCAAAGCCAGCACTATCATTAACATTTAGGATGACCCGGAGCCTGAAACATTTTTGTCCACATTCATCACTGAGCACCCTCCATCACCTCCACCCCAATCACCAAACCGATCACCACTAGTCCACCCCAAACCACAACCCCAGAGCCGATGCAACTCGATCATCCAGAGCAAGTGGAGCGAGGACTCCCAGAAATAACCCAAGAGTCACTCAAGCGAAGATCAGAAGTTTCTGGTCTAGACCCCAAAGCACCAGAGCAAAGCATGAATTTGAATGGTCTGAATCTAGACATCCATGAACAACAACCTGATCCTTCAACACAATGGAAAGACACCTAAACTAAAAAGGATTTGCACGCACAAAGAAAACAATGAATCCCCTCACTGACCAAAGGTGAGGACGTACAAGAAACCACAATACAGGAAGTAGAATCAACAAAAGAGTAGGAGATATCAGATGCTCACAAAGAACTAGAATCAACACCCAGGCAGAGCACGACATCCATGTGTGAACAAATGGATTGGGTTCTCTGGGACCCTCAACAATGCGCAAAATTGATGCAAATTTTCATATCCAGAAAAAAGGTTCTGATACTTTTTCCCACAACCCTAAGGTTGAATATTGTGATAGGACCACCAACATACGAGGAGGTTCGATTCTTGCACATGTATGTTTCATATATGTTCGTGTCTCTCACACTAGATCGGGAATGAGTCCTGAGGGATCTATGGATCCTATTAAGTATTTTCCCTACCCTTCCCTATCTATCTGTCTCAGTAACCCTTCGGGTGAGACTTCTTCTCTTCGGAGGAGATGAAAATGCTAGTTCCCTAGACTACATGGTACCTTTTGTTGGTAGTCTGAGAAGGACCCTTGTTTGATGAAACTTGTGCCAACAGTGCCCATTGATCTTCTCTATCTGCATACCAAAATATGCATGCCTCAAACAACCTGTACTAACAATATATATTCTTGAGTACAACCATAAAAATTTTCCTTTGTAACTACCAACTAACACCTATGTGGGAACACTACTTTCTCAATCAATCTTTCATTCTGTACTTCTTCTCTCAAACCACTCTGAGGCTATCTCTATCAAACATCTGCAACATTATACTTCAACCTACTTGAAAGGTAAATATATGATCCGTAGATATGTGGCCTAGACTCCCCCTATTCAACATACATATATTTTGGGAGTCTCCAAGCCTGATGGCTCAGAAAAATACCCACTCTGATGTAGATTCATCTTCCTTTTATTCTGTAAATACATCATCCTTCTGAACTTTGAATTTTCCCTTTATTCCTGTGGATTGATCTTTCTCTATAATTCATGAAAGTACAATCTCTTTAACCCATTCCTTATTTACCTGCTCTTGTTTCTTTTCATTTCTTCTCCAAACCTTTCTGTATTTGACATCTTCCTTTTTCTTTGTAGATATGTCTTTGTCTCGTATTATTTCCAATTTTGTGATTTCTGGGACCTAGTCCTTGTTCACTTGTTCTTCATGTTTTATTTTCTCTACTTTATTATATCTAATATATGTTTCCTTGTTTATGGATGTCACTATCATGCTTCTACAATTTTGGGATATATTACCATAGTTGTGGAATTTATAGAATTCAATATTATGTGGGACCACATAAGCATTTATTGCTTTAACACTTCTTTCATAAGACCTGCAATCTACAACCTTATGTCCAAAGTTAGTACAATAAAAAAATGACCATAAAAGAAATTTACATGTCTGGGAGTGAACAATGTAATCCTATTGAATTCCTGCCTTGGATGATCATGTTTGGTGCTTCTTTGTGGATTGAAAGTGAAGGGTATTCTTGAATATGTATCTTTATCAATTTTCGTAGATTCTAGGTTACCATGATTCCTTCATTTGAGTACTTCTGCATGATTCTTTCGCTTCTCTTCATTCTTCATTTATGGCAACCTGAAGGGAGTCGCTTCAACTGATGATGTGGATGTTTCTTCCTCTTCAACATTCATTCTGAGCTTAACAACTTTTTTTCTTAACATGGAACTTTTTCTTCAAGGTTTTCCACCTCTTGTTCCTTCTTCATCATCTAAGACTTCATGACTTCTTCTATTATCTTTGCTTCTTTAGGTTGGCTCTTCAAAGTAATTATTTATTCTTCAAGTCTCATCTCTTCTTGACGAAAATAGGCCTCAAGATGGTTTAAATCATTATTTATTTCCTTGAGATGATCTGTCAATATCTTCTCTCTCTTTTCTACTTCTACCTTTTGTTATGCAAATTTGGATTCCAAATACTGCTTCTGATCCTCGAGAGTTTCTTCAATCCTTCTAGCTTCTTCTAGATGGCATTTTAGCATCATGATCATCTGCTCGACTTACTTGGTGTTGGAGTTCTATGATTCTTCCATCGTATCTAGTTCTTCCTAGAGTGAATTTTTATCTTTTCTTTCAGTCCTTAGATATTCAATTCCACTGATCAATTTTTCTCTGTAATCAACTTCTTATTCTTCATACTCTTCCTCTTATGAATTTGTTTGACATGATGATCATATTTTCTCTTTTTTTGTACCTTCATCTTATTTGACACTCTATGACTTTGTGATAGGTGAAGAAGAGATATTATGTAACTTATCCCAAAGTTCCTTAACTGATGAACATTTACCCACTTTGTCCTTTATTGAATCATATAGTCTTTCCAAAATGAAATCCATTGATTTTTTTATTTTTTTTCGTTTCAGTTCCTTCCTAGATGCAGTCTTTGCCCTTCTTCAACTATTATATCTTGTAACAAATAATTTCCAAATATCATACCTTAGTACCTGCAAAAATAATTTTGTCCTTTCACTCCATATCTCATACTCTAGACCACTCTGACCTTCAAATGTTCATACTCCAATATCAGTGTATTCCATGATCTCCTTCCAGTGGTTAAACTATTTTCTGAAGGAACCTTCTCTAATACCAATTGTTGGATTACTGAGAGGGGGGTTGAATCAATAATAAGCAATTTATACCACTTATTAATCATTTTTAACCACAATGTATATTCCCTTAACTCATTCAACAATGTTCCTCAATTCATCATTAATATGTTATTTCATCATATAACATTAGCATCCATCAATGGATAATACAAAATAATATACCCATCCACACAATGCACAATACACTGGTATTTTACGTGGAAACTCAATGTGAGATAAAACCACAAAATTCTTTTCTTATATGTATTTAATAATTACATTCAAGGAAGCACCAACTTCAATTCTCCAACACCAATTGGAAGGAAGCTACACCCACCTATGTTCTCCGGCTACAACCGGATGGTGGATACAACCACCTAGTTATTAGGATCCAACTTGAAGGAATATCCAACTCCACGATTCTCCGACATCAATCAGAAGGAGGCTACAACACCCTTTCCTTGCCTTGTCCAACCACCCTGAAATATAAATGCCAAATGTAGACAACTTGTCACTGAATCAAATGCTGCCACTATCAACATGTACCAACAACCTGTAAAAACCTATAACAATCAACCTATAGTAAACAACTTGTAACAATCTATACCAACAACTTGTAACAAACTATACCAACAATATGTACCAACACAAGTGCATCAAATATCCACAACAAAACCTATGACAACAACTCGTCTAATCAATTTCATCAACCCATCATATCTATTCACCAAGATCAATCATAGAGACAACTCTCAACCATATGCAAAATATCACCAAGATGTGCATCAACCAAGTCTACTTACAAACATCAACAAGATGTATCACAATCAAGATGTGATTCTAAAATTATGCCACATCATCCATAAACCATGTGCCAACAATACTGTTATAAAATGCCTCTAAAAAGGTACCAAATATGTACCGATTGTGCATCCACTATAGATCAAACTATTACTCATCAAGATGTACCAACATCACCATACCATACACCTCACGTATGTGCCACTCACCAACTATCTATCCCAAAATGTATCTCAATCATATACCAAATACATATAACAATATAACCATCAAAGGTTCTCTAGAAATACATCACACTATCCATAACCAAATACCATAAACCCTTACACAAAACCATGTGCCAAACCTCACCAACAATATGTCCAAATACGTGTCTTCAAGAATGAACTAGCCATATACCAAGATCACCAACAAATGCCTCTCACAAAATACCATAAGATATACCAATAAGACTCATACATGCACCAAAAATATACTTCAATAGATATGCTTCAAAACCATTCTACAACAAGACCTAAACTTCCAAGAGGCAATCCAAGAGATTTACAAGGAAAACCCTCAACCAAATTTAGATTCAACACTACACATATGAAAACCATACCTTTTTCTTCTTGTAGATATGGATCTATTACAAATATTTTTCTATAGTGGAGATTCGATTTCTGTGATTTTATTGCCGCAATTATGTTGCTATGATTATGATTCTGTGTTTCTTCTGTCGCGATTCTACTGCCGCAATTTTGCTGCTGCAATTCTATTGCCACGATTCTGCAGCCATGATTTTTCTGCCACATTTTTTCAGCTACTAATTTGCTGCCACAAATTTGATCTATCAATAATACCTACCAAATAACCTTTCACAAATGGATATTCAATTATATTAAAAAATAAATGAAAATAGAAGTCCCTTGCTCTCCTATTTATAATTTCCAAGTGCATTCCTCTAGAAGTTTCCTTGTAACAACTTTACCCCTTACTCCATCTTCTAAGGATAACCCATTAACCCTCTTTTTTCCACTTTGACTATTCAACCTTTGTCCACTTAACTTAACCACTTTACCACAAATAGTAAACTCGACACTTCTAGTTGCAACTAATTTATTTTTAATTATTTTCTTATTGCAACAACTTAGCCCATGATTAACTCCTAGTTTCACCCACTTTGACTAGTCAACTTATTCTAGGAGTTTCTAGAATAATTTGACTTCTTTGACCTTCTAGGGGCTTCTAGATAACTCATGAGGTTTCTCCAACTTCACAAGGCCATAACTCTCTAGCCGTGAGGAGTTATGTGACGTTCCACATATCATTGAAAATGGAATGACATGTACTATCCATCTAGAATAGTATTACCTGAATATACACTGATATTCATTACATTATTCCTCAACTAAACTTGGGTTCCTTACCCATACCTCAGAGCTACTTGAATGTGCTACTAGACATACTCAAAGGTTGACATAAATATACAACATCACTCTCCAAGGATTGACATCAATGAAAACTAACTATCCAACTATCCATTAATATAGACCTACTATCTCACAAACATTGTGTACAATTGAGTAGCAGAGTCATGGATGGTTTTGTGACACTTGGATAGGGATGAATTCATGATATAGTTGAAAGGTATAGAAGACAATACTTGACATGAACCATAGAATATATGTGACTCATTGGCATTGTCATCAAGAGGATTGTTCAACAAAGCATATTGACAGGCAGAACCAACTAATCATAGGAAGACAAGATGTGAGAGGGACAATGCGACAGGAGGAGAGAAAACGTCAAGAGGAGTTATACTATCAAGGAAATTCCAGCGCAATGAAGACATGACAAGCCATGAAGAATTGAAATCAAGTGATGAAGGAACCTTGACATGAAATTTTTTAATATACATTAGTGGATTACAATAACAGGAAGTAACAATGGACAAGAATCCCAAAAATAGAGGAAAGGAAGCATATACAAGAAGCTCCACATTGATGTACATGACATATTGCAAATAATAAAGGGGGACAAAGAGATTTTCAAAAGGAGGTATACTATTAGGGAAAGCTACCCTTTTCCATTGATGTCAAAGGAGGAGAGAAAGAAAAAAAGTAGGAGAGAAAGAGTGTTGCCATCAATGCCAAAGGCGGACATTGTTGGAAAATTGGTTGTCATTAATTTCAACCTTAGAAGAAGTCTATAATTCTCTAGAAGTGATGGGTGTATTTGATTACGTCTCCAAAGTGGTCCCCTTATGGTGTAGGTCTAATTATGGACCTCACAAGAATATGCTTTGAAGAAGTCTACAAGAAACCATGAGAATATGGTTAAGAATCTTCGAAGGTGTGGTCATGAAGCCCAAAGTTTATTGGAAGAAATGAGTATTAAAGACACTTCAAATACATACAAAACTCTCATATATGGATAGTCCTGTTGGAGAAATTTCTATTTTCGGCACACTAGTTCAGTGGGAGTAACACTAGTTCAATGGGAGTTAACTAACTAGTTCTATTTTAGACTTTATAATATTAGACCATCACTATTATGCATGCATTCCTAATTATAGGATTTCATTGCCTATATGAGTGAATATCACTCACTCATTGATTATATCAAAATAGACATTGATTCTCACTCTTCATTGTGTATCTCTCTTCCTTTTATTGATAAGCTTTGTTTGTGTATGATTTAGCTAGGTCTCTTGTGCAGGTTTCCATGAAACACTGACATGGTATGAGAGCCAAAATTCTTGGAGCAACCCAAACAAGCCAGAGAAGAGAGAAAGAGGATTTAAGTAAACCTAGTTTCTGCAATTCTTGTGGCCTATCCCTATAGAAAGGTGCTACGATTGGAATCGTCGTAGCCTATCCCTATCGAAGGGTGCGACAGTCGTACTCACACAGTCGCAACCTATACACAGCCAAGGTGCAACGTCACCGCACTGTGTCCTTCACTAGGGTGCGATGATTCAACATCGTCGCACTTTATCCTTCTCTAGGATGCGACAATTCAACATCCCTCCAGAAAATTGTGTTTTTGTAGTAAAATACCCATATCTCAAAATCCGTGATTTGGGTCGGGCTGAAATTTGGAATAGAGACGTATAAAATAGGGATTCTCATGCTCACCAAAAATCTCCAGAACCCACGTCATATTTTAGGAGATATAGATATTTTATCATATCTATAACTGCCATAACACTGTCAATCATATCTCAAAATCCATGATCTGGGTTTCAATATGTTTTCAAGATAAATAGCAGGGATGGAGATGATGCAAGTTCTTCAATCAATTCTGGTGATAATACTCACACCATACAACTATTTTGAATGGAATTTAAAGGCTGCATTCCAACTCAAAATAAAAGGATTGTATAATTTGACAATGGCGACAGAAATAGAACCTACATCACTGCTTGAGAAGACCAGATGAGCGAACCATAAGGATGAGGCCACTGGACTACTTCTTGAGTTAATATCCATTGATCTATGGTTTCATGTTACCTCATGCAAGACTCCAAATGATATCTGGATCACCTTGGAAGGACTTTTTGGAAAACAGGATGATATGCGAGGTCATATGCTTGAGGTAGAGTTGAATACCTTAGACACTAAAAGTTTTGATAATATATTGTATTGCTTTAATAAATTCAAGTCTTTTCTATTAATCTTGGGTGAATGTGGTATTGACAAGTATACACAATAGAAACAACTTATTCTAACAATCTTAGCCAAGGTAAGACTAGAATATGTTGTATATGTCTCCAATTTCCATTCTGGCAGATGTCTTTTTGGAACAAATTGGAAAATTCCTATGATGGCTCAGTTCATTGAGTCTCTCACACAAGAGAAGACAAAAATCATACATATGGGCGTCATCAAGGATCCCAAATCACATGCACTCACCATGCATGATGGAAAAGGATCATTCAAACACAACAAGAAGGAGGGATATTCCAAACCCTTTAACGATTCTTCAAGTTCCAATGACTCTTCAGATTCCAAGAAGAAGAATAAGGGAAAGAAGTGCACTTACTGCAATAAACTAAATCATGAAGAATCCACGTGCATGAAAAAACAATTCGATCTTATGGAACATGCACTTCACCAGAACAACCTTGGAAACTTCATTCTAGAGGGAGTGAAGAAGCAGAAGAAAGAAGATCATGCTCCTATGAAAGGTAATCATCATGCTTTGGTTGCAATTAATTCCTCATATGATTCATGGATTATTGATTCTAGTGCATCCCATCATATGTTTGCTAAAGAGGAAGTTTTCTCTTATTTGAGTCCATGCTCAAGACCCCCTATTCTCATGGGGGATGATACTCCAATAGCAATGGGAGGAGAAGGGAGAGTGTGTTGTGTGTGGGAAATCCCTCCTACGGACTAGCACTAAGGGTTTTTATCATGCATGTAGAAATGACCTAAAGATTCTTACTTCTTACCATCATCCAATGCTTAAACCCCCACCACTCATATCTAAATACAAGGCTCAAGAGATTAAGTCAACGTACCTTTTTTTTTGAGTTTGATGTCGATCCCTTTTCACACTTGGTTGTTCTTTGATTGTAGCTCTCCTCTCAATGCTGATCTGCATTCACAAAATACAAGCAAAGAACTCCACATGCATTTGATCTATGAACTAATGGGCTAGAGATTTAATCAATCATACAATCAGTATTCAAATAATGATAATCTCATATGGCAGGACGGGAAAATAAATTCTTTTATTAACTTCACCATGATACCTTACAATGATAAAGTCGGCTACTGCTCCTCGATCCTGGGCTCTTCTTCCACTATCTACCAACTTCTTTTCTCTATACTTCTCTTTGCTCAAGGATGGCTAAAGGTTGGGACAAAGGGAATGCTCAATCGGGTATAGTTTCTTTACTATGATTTTCTTCCTTTTCAAATTGGAGCCCTACCCCTTCTTTTATAGGTTAGAAGGAGCTAGGTATTTGGTCGAATGATTGGCCATGCATGGCCGAAAGGTTTAGCTAACTTACCCAAAGTTGTGTGTTCTGTTATCAACTTTCCTTTTTTCCTGATTTTGTAGGCACACACAGGCTGTCTTGGGTCAGCTAGTGTGTACATGCATGCAGTAATAGAGAAGGGCACGTGGGCCTTTATAAAAAGGGTTTTTAAGAAGATTTGTTCAGTAGTGTTTTGGCAAAGAAGGAATCTGAGATGGCTTGATTCCAGGTAAGCATGTCTAGTGAAAATTAGGGTTATAACAGATGCCCCATAATGTGTGAGGTTGGAAGAGCATCTGATGGCTGAAATACATTAACAATATTCACCAACGTTCCAAACAAGTGAGCCTAGGGACCAAATATCGGGAGGTGCCATATGCAACATAATAATTTTCTCACCGAGGTGGGCATACCCATGCTCGGGATGAAATAAAATCATGGCTACCAATCAAATACACTATAGATCCATGGCATATAACTATATAAAGTGTAGCCGTGAGCAATACACAACAGAGCTACATTTCGAAATCAAAAAGATATACATGTAGAGTATCGATCTTCTAGAAGCTAATAAGGCTTGATGGCTGGAGATGAGGTCTTCAGAGCTTGAGCAACAACTTCAAAATATTCAAAACTCAGGTAGGAGTGTAATATGAGTGTACAACTTCACTACCCATAGGTCTTTGATGGCTTGTCGGTCACAGACTAGAGAATCTTGATGATCAGACTGAAGGCTTCATTGATTTCAAACAAAGACTTGATTGGACTTTGAGGATGGTCGGGCATGAGGGCAAGAGACAAATTGCAAAGGGGTCAACTCAGGCTTAGAAAAAATTCCCTTGGATAATAGTGCGATAAAATATAAGACTCAGGCAGCATGGAATTAACATAAGTTTACGAGGCAGGAGGCAACACAAAATCTCCATATGATTGGAAGAATAACCAAACGGAGGAGGACACAACTCAATGTAGTGGGAACAACTTCCTAAGGTCATATTAAATCCCAGGTTTTGACGAACAAACGGAAAGATGTGATTTATCCAACGGTGACTTATTGTGTTTCCAATACAAAGAAAATAATTTTCTCTTCCTCTTTTTGTGGTATATTTAATTATTTTTTTTGTCTTTTTCAATAATTTTGAAAAAAGAATAAAAGAATGTTACATTACAAAGGAGGGATGAGTGTCACAAACATACAAGTTTGAGGTGCAAGGACAAGACTAATGTTCAAAGTAAGGACACTCGGTAGAATTCCCTTCTGGGGCCAAAGGTGTCAGGATGCAGAGGCAAAGTGCTACAGAGAGAAACATGGAGCCAACATTAGGCCAAAGACACAGGTATGCAAATGTAGTTAACAAAACATGCAATGGTAACGTTCTTCGATGTAATTTTAACGAGCCTAGAGAAGGTAAGCTCGGTGGTTTTTCATATTTAGAGAGTCTGAAAAAACGTAAAAGGAGACTCCAATGGGGTACCTTTTTCAAACATAGTCAATTCGGTTCGAAAAAGGGGTAAACTAGCACCGACAAGATATCTATTCAAAACCATTTTAACAAGTGTGATAAAGACAAGATCACTTGGCATTTTTTTCATTTTTAAGGAGTCTGAAAAAGGCTTAACTATGGACTCCATCAGGAATGTTCTTCTGGACTAGTTTAATGAGTGTGAAAGAATAAGGTCACTCGACAATCTTTTCAATTTTAGGGATTCTGAAAAGAGCTTAACTATGGACTCCATGGGGGTTCCTTTTTCGTAAATTTAGTCCCTCACGACCGAAAAAAGGTTAAAATCATACCTGAGAATACTCTTCTAGAGAACCGAGGCCCTTAGAGAATACCTTTGTTCATATAGTTGACCATCCAGACCAAAAAATGGGTAAACTACCGTTGGACAGACGTGACCTCAAATTTTAGTTTAATTAGCATGAAAGGCCACAAGATTGCTCAACAATCTTTTCATGTTTAAAGGGTTTGAAAAGGGATTCAAAGAAGACCCGTTATGTTTTGGGAGTCTTGAGGGTGAGGTAAAGAGTGATAAAGAGTCATGCAAATGAGGCTCAAACTTGTAATCAGGAAAAACTAAAAGGACTCTTAAGCCTACAGTCATTAGTGACAGCATGGAAACCATAATGAAACCAGGATATACCTAGGGAATCCATGTTCCAGTAAGCTCTACCACCAAATCATGACACTTCTAAAGTAGAAATGATGGTTCTATGTCGGGACCTAATGGGATCGATCCTATGGAAAAGGGATAAATACAACGAGATACAAAAGTAGGGGTGGAAATCTAACTTATATGCTCAAGTTGACCATCTAAGATTTTTCCCCACAGACCGTCAAAAGTGACCCAAAACTCCAAAAAATGTCCTGATACCTGAATGTAACTTTCCATAGAAACTCTTGAATCACTCTAAATGGTTTTCAATTTAGAGAAAATGATAAGGGGGGCCAAAAAGTCTATAAATAGAAGCTGGCAGTGCATTATCACCATTGCTGATTTGGAAATTGACTCTGGAACAAAAAACCTCGTTTCGTAAAAGTGGTGATTCCGGGAGCTACAGTGGACAAACCAACCATCCGTCTAGACCAAGTAAGTATAAAGTACCTCCTTTTTCCTTTTAATTCTTTATATATGCATTTAATTTGTTTTTTTTTTGGGTGGGGGCATTGACCTCTAAAATGTCGGCCCTAGGTCCACGTGGGTTGTATTATGACAGCCCACATGTACACTCGCTCTATCTAATGTCAGAGCGCATGTACACGCGACTATCATCACAACAGCCCACGTGGACCCTCCAATGAGTGCAAAAAAAGCTTAAAAAGAAAGGCCTAACCCTCTAAAAATTTGCCCATGTGTAGGATGTATGTGAAATGGAGAGAATGAGAGCACGAAGATATTAGCGCACTAATTGGGGAAGACCCTAATGTTGTGGCGATGTTAATGTAATGTGGCTTGCTCAAGTTTTTTCTGCGTCCTTTCATGAGAGAAAAAACTAGGCTACTGAATGCCTTGGTTGAATATTGGCACCCTGACGCAGAAGATTTTATGTTCGAGGGGTAGTCGTTGGGTCCTACTATAGAGGATATATACCTTTTGACTGGTCTCTCCAGGAGAGGGGAACCAATCAATTTTCATACATTTCCTTCTGGGCCTCACAATATATCGAAATTGATAGGACTCTATTGTGAGGCAGGTATAGACCAATCGATTTTGTAGGTGCCAATAAGTAGGATCACCAATTTATCACTGAGAGAGATTGTGTTGTTTATTGAGCGGATGACTAGTTCTATGGCTCTACATCAGGCATCCCGTGCACAGATGAACTGTACAGTCCAATGCTTAAATGCACAGATATTTGATTGGAGCACCACACTGTTGGATTGTATGAATATGTAGCTGACAGATTGTCGGTTGCAAACGCAAAGGAACTTTGGGTTCAGGATGATTCTATGCTCTTTCTTCTTTGAAAGAGTTCCTAGTTTCATTCCTCGAGTGGTGGTATGAGGACATCAGGCCTCTCTTCCTATGGTTTGCAGATGGGTAGTGTTGCTGCCATGACAGGGTGGTGGAAGGACCAATGAGTCCTTTGATGATGATTTATTTGCTTGGTTGTCACAACAGATCCCAGCCATAGAGGATTATCCTTATGTTGGGATTGATTTCTCGAGAGATCCTGAGATCCCTGTAACTCCAAGCGAGGAGCGAGGCGAGATGGGTAAGTTTGCATCAATTTTTTTTGTGAAACATATATAATTTTTATGTTGTTATATATATATATATCATTTTTTTTATACCAGAGTATTTGAAAAATATGTGTCTATCATGTGTAGATGTGGAACCCGCGCGACCTATGGATTATGTGAGGAACAAGCATCATCCTCAGCCAGGAGCTGCACTTGCCACTGTAGGGGGACCAACAACAACAGGAGAGATTCCAGTCGGTGAGGCTGAGAGGGTTTTGAGACGAGTTGAGAGAAATTTTACCTCTCTCACTCGCACCATCCCCATGGTAGAGATTGAGGATCTGCCACCGTCGATGCAGCTTCATGTAGTGGGGGCACCATGGACGTGGGTCCGACTGTTTCGGAATTTTGAAAACAATGTTGATTATTACAACAGGGCCCACAGGCCCTGACCTTAGTTAGTCTAGACTTTTCATGTGCCGATAGCTCTACTTGTATATATTTTTTGAGGGCAGAAGCCCCATGACTCGTTACTGGTCATATTTTTTGAGGCGCTTGCGTCCACCTATGTACTCTGATGATTATGATATTATATATGGATTTTTATGTCTTTTTGTATCTTATTGATCATATTTTCCTTTAAAAATGTATTTAGATGTTTATGTGTATGTCTTTTTATATGTGTGCGAGATGCCAGTCTAAAATTTGATTAGCTAGAGTATCTGGAACTTGGTTTAATCTCCTAGGAACATGAAAATATGTAATACAATCAAAGCTTCGTTCTAAGAGACGTGCCCTAAGGGATCGTCGGTGTAAAGTTGGATCACGAACACGGTAGACTCTATTTAACTGAGACACAACTAGCTGAGCATCTAAATAGACCTAGAGATGAGAGATACCAAATGACAGGGCGTCACGAACCAACTCAGTAACTACACTATACTCAGTGACATTGCTTGTGGTGTCACCTAAACATATACCTTCTGAAGATAATAACCAGCCCTAAGGTGTAAAAATTACCCAAGCTGTGGAGGCAAGCCTCTGAGTGTGCTGGCTAGCACCGTCTATGTACCCAAAGATCACCTCTAATCCACTTGACATCTGCCACAGTGACAAAGAATAACATAAAAAATGACACGTCCCTAATACTAAAAGAAACCATATAGTAATAGTAAAAAGACTATACATATGTTACAAAAAGTTACACAAGGTGACCTGCCTATGAGTAATACTTCTTGAGGTAGAGCCCATTTCTAGGCTTTGCCAAAGCATTTCCCTCAAATTCAACCAGATAATAAGCGCCCATTTTTAGGACCTCTTTTATGATGAAAGGTCTGAACCACATGGGTTTGAATTCGCCTACCCCCAGGGGGTCCTTATCTTGGTCATAGACCAGGACAAGGTCACCTTCAGAGAAAATCTGAGGGTGAACGGATCGATCATACTGACACTTGACTTTCTTTTTGTAAGCCTTGTTGGCCAGGGCCACATCACGGCGCTACTCATTGAGTCGATCAAGGTATAATAACCGTTGTTTAAGTGGAGAAGTGTATGTCAGTAACTGTACTTCCAATTTTAGGAACGGGATCTGACATTCTATAGGAAAGACTACTTCCAGCCTGTAAACGAGTTGAAAAGGTGAGAAAATGGTTGCAATATTAACAAATGTTTAGTAAGCCCATAATGCCGAGTATAACATCAAATGCCAATTCGACTTGGCCGAGTTGATCATTTGCTGTAGGATGGTCTTAAGAGATTTATTTACAGCTTCCACTTGACCATTTTCTTGGGGGTAGTAGGGTGACGAATGTTCTTTTCACAATCCAAGATTTGATGTTAATTCGGTCATCATTTGATTTTAAAAGTGACAGCCATGGTCAATGACAATCTCTCTCGGGACGCCGAACCTTGCGATTATTTGGTTGAACAAAAAGAGAGCTGCAGTCTCTCCATCATATTTAAACGTTGGCATAGCTTTGACCCACTTCGTAAAGTAGTCTACGGCTACAATGATATAATGGTGCCACCTTGCTGAAGGAGGGTTTCATGTAGTGTAATCAATTCCCCACTTGGTGAAGGGACCAACTGTGATGATAGGAAACATGGGAGTGGGATGTGCCCTCATCTCCCGAGAGAAGATCTGACATGGGTGGCACTTATTGACTGATTCGAAACAATCTTTGATTAGTGTCGGTTAGAAGTAACTTGCTCGTAAAATACTTTTGGATATTGCCAACCCAGACAAATGAACGCAACATGCTTCAATATGGAAATCACTAAGCACAAGTTCCACTTCTTCATGAGTGAGGCAACGACAGAGAACACAATCTACCCCTCGACGATAGAGAGTATCCTCAAGGATGAGATAATTCTTGGCCTGATGACGTATATGGCGATGTTCATCATGAGAAGCAAAGGCGGGGCACTTCAAAGTATGGAGATAAACTAGAATATCTCTGTACCAGGGGTCTGAAGATGCTATTAAAAACATATCTCCTTGAATAGGTGATTCTTCGGGCACAACATCACTTGAATCGAACAGAAGTTCCGAAATAAGTTCTGTGAAGACTAGTGACTTTTTGGATTTCGTCAAAATTAAATCTAAGTCAAATTCCTGGAGGACGACTATCCATCTATTGATATTTCCGCCTATTACCCATCATGTCAACACGTATTGAAATGGATTCACAATGGCAATGATGGTGGTCTTGCGAAATAGAACATAATGACAAAACCGTTGAACAACATGGACTACTGCCAACATAAGTTTTTCGATATGAGAATAATTGAGTTCCGGTCCAACGAGCCTTCGGCTCATGTAATAGATTACATATTCTGAGAGAAAATCATCTTCCTGAACTAAGACCATGCCGATGGTTGACTCTACTACAACCAAGTATAATACGAAATCTTTGTTATAGTTGGGTGGCCTAAGCATAGGGGCTATTGTGAGGGCATGTTTCAATGCTTCGAAGGAGTGTTGAGCGACATCGTCCCAATGAAAATGAACTTCTTTCTTCAGTAAGTGCATAAATCCCTTTGTGATCTCAGCGTACTTGGCGATGAAATGCCTCAAAAAGTTCACCTTGCACTGTAGACTCTGAAGTTGAAGGACTGTGCATGGGGGAGGCAACTGAACTATTTCCTCAACCTTCAGAGGATCGACTATGATCCCGGTTGTTGACAGTATGAAACCTAACAAACGTCCTGAAGTTATGAAAAAGATGCATTTGTTTGGATTCAAGTGAATCCAAAAGTAGCGACATCACTCAAAGATAAGTTGGAGGTGTGTGGGATGATCCCTTCTATTGCGATATTGAGATGCTAAATCATCTAAATAGGCCTCAAATATATGCTTGAGATCATGGAAAGAAAAAGACATGGCCTGCTGGAAGGTAGATCCATCATTTTTGAGACCAAAAGGCATCTTACGATAGGAAAATGTACCCCATGGACAAATGAATACAGTTTTGTGTTGGTCTTCAGGCTTGATTTGTATTTGATTATATCCCAAAAAACCATCCATGAAAGAAAAGGCCTCGCAACCTACACATTCATCAATTATCTGGTCAATGAATGGTGTGGGAAAATTATCTCTTGGATAGGCCTTGTTCAAATCATAGAAGTCCGTACATTCACGAATCATGCCCTGTTTCTTGTTGACCGGCACAGGATTTGACACCCATTTGGTCAAATGGATAGGATAGATAAAACCAGCTTTGAGAAGTTTCTCGACTTCAACCTTAATGGTTGTTTCTTTTGTGGGATTAACTAGACGAAGCTTCTGGCTTGGCAACTGGATAAGTTGTGATTTCATGTTCGACTATTTTTGGATCAATTCCTGGAATTTTCTCATAATACCAAGCAAAAACATCGCGGAATTATTTAAATAAGTCTATGTATATTTGAATCTCTTTAGGGGAACAGTCATCTTTGATGAAAACATTCTCCACGATGCTAGGGGTTCTGGAAATATTAATCAGTATAGTTTCAGTGATAGTTGCCATATTACCCTCTACATAAACCTCATGTGTAGCTAAGGGATTGATAGGACAAGACCTATCTCTAGTCATAGTCAAGGTGAATTCCCCTATTTCGATTCTGCTTAACTCCGGGAGGAAGTATGATCTTTGATGGAGATCGTCCCAGGGTTTGTTCGAACTAGTCATTGCTTCAATGATTGCTTCATTTAAGGGCAA